>PVJI01000013.1:504427-594660 GCA_004026765.1 Micronycteris hirsuta
ATGGTGGGACGGTGGGGCGGTGGGATGGTGGGACGGTGGGGCGGTGGGGGCAGTGGGGGAGGTGCGTGCTCTCAGGAAGAATGCCGGAGCCCCTGGACCTTCGGGAGCACATTTACAATGGTCTTCAAGATGCCTTGACCCTGACAGCGAGTTGGCTGCAGCTCATGCCCAATCGAGCAGGAAGCCCGCATTCGGGGTGAGACCCACACTCTCTGCGTCGCCCCTCCGTGGCGCCTGTCCTCTTTCCCACTGACTGACAGTAGGCGCAGGGCGAGGGGTGGACACTGTGGGTGTTCATGGCCCAGGAGACCGGCTTGGGCCCCTCGCCTCCTCTGCGCACACTATTCAGACAGCTCGGAACCCAGGCCTGGGGGGCACTGGACTCCCTCCGTACCCATCGGGCTCTCTCCGAGCTCCCAAGTGGGCAGAGAGGGGGAGGGACAGGACCAGGGGCCTCTTCCACCCAGGCTGGCTCCAGGCTCCGTTCGGGCCGTGCTGGGTGTGTCTGGCAAGTCTGGCCGCCCTGCTACCGAGTGTGACGGCAGGGCAGAGATGACGTGGTCACTGAGAGGCCAAGCTGGCCTTTAGGTTAGTGTCTGCCACGGAGCCGTGGTGGGTGGTGTCATAGAGGCAGGGCAGAGCAGAAGGCCTTGGGGGCGGATTGTCCGGTGGCTCTGTGTGGGTTTGTTTTACCCTGGGGGTTTCAGACGTATGTGAGGATGTTGTCAGGGGGGCTGGCATTGGGTGGGCAGGGATGCTCAGGACTCCAGTGTGCCCAATGGCCCCCTTCGTGAGGAGTGGTCGCTACCTCTCACTCAGACAGCGAAGATCCTGCCCGACACACCAGTGGGTGAAAACCCTGTTTAAAATAATTTGAGCCTAGAACCAAAGTCTGTTTTACACATGAACACAGCATTTTCTTTGCACAATTTTAATGTACACTGACTCCCCAGAATGCAGCGGTGGCGAAAACTGAGGGACGATTGTCCTTCATTTTGTCACAGAAGTTTACCAAGAGCACTCGCTGTTTCAGACCGCCACACCCCCGCGCACGAGGCTGCCCGTGGGGTCCGCCGGCGTTGCAGCAGCCCCGGTCGGCCTGCGTCTGAGACTCTGCATTGGTGGCGAGCGTGTGAACAGGGGCCCGATGGCACCGCTTCCTTTCATCCGTCCGCTGCTGCAGACGCGCCCCCATATTTACATGCTATTCAAGTGCCGTTTGCTTGTAAATCACTTTCCTTTTTCTTTATACACAGGTTAAAGTGTCGCTTTATACTTTATGAAATTATGTGTGTGTATAGTTATATTATCGATGAACTTTATTTCTGGAGGGAAAAGGAGAGGTTACGAGGCATTTCTAGTAGGAGGGGATGCCGAGTCTCACAGAGTGAGGACTCCGAGCCCCCAGCTCGTGGATGGGAACCACGGGCCCAGGAAGGCACAGTGACCTGCCCAGCGGCACACCCAGGATTAGAACCCAGGTCTCCCCCTTCCTGGTGCTGGGCTCTTTCTGCTCACTCAGTAGCTTTGGTAGCCCTTCTCAGCCTCCTCTCCCATGACAGCTCCATTCCCTGTTACACAGGTGGATGGAAGGTTTTTGTTTTTTTTTAAGTTGGGGACTTTCGTCTGTAATTTAATGGAAGCTTCCCCCAAAGCCAGTGAGGCCCTGGGCTGTGTGAACCCAGGCGTTTGCTGGCATCCAGCGTCTCTCCCAACTGTTCGGACGGGCCACGCTGGCCAGACTCCCTCTGGGCCAGGCTGGAGGCGGGCCAGGTGACCTCCTATGACCTCATCTAGGCGAGACACAATTTTCCCCTCTTCCAGATAGTTTTTCCAATCACCAAGTGAATCTGAGACTGCCTATTCTTTCGATGACTACCTTTCAACTCAAGTTATGGTTTTATAAATAATATATATGGCAAGTCAGTGCTGGGGAGAGGACGTTCATTTTGCCCTGAAATATTTATGGCCTGGAGTGTCTGCTTACTTTTCTTCAGAGTCATTTTTTAGCACAGCGTGACGGAGAGTGCGACAGCCCAGGGCGTCTTTGGAGGCAGCAGCACGGAGAGTCCTTCCAGCCCGGCTGCCGAGCCTATCCATCGCCTGGCCGGCAGGGGAGACGGCAGCTCGGCCAGGGAGCGCTCCCACACCCAGACCTCCTAAATTATCTCAGGGAAGGCTCTGCCTCGGTGACAAGATTCAGCACCACGGCCTTTGAAACAGACGTTGCTTTCCAGTGTGCAGTCTGAATAATAACGGACACTATATCAGGCTTTCTCAAATGTGATCTTTAATCCTTGGGCCTTTCCTGGGAAGTGTGTATTATAGCTCTCACTTTACAGATGGGGAAACTGAGGCTCTGAAAGGTTAAGGAGTTTCTTGAAGCCGTACCATAAACAAATAGGAGCCTGGATTTTACCCAGCCTGGTCGACCCTCATCTTAATCTTTTCTCCTGCACCGACCCGCCACCCATCCCGGCCCATCGCTCGCCTGTAGCTGGGAGCCAGGGAGCGGGTTCCAGATCGGTTTCCATGGCAGTGTCTGCCTGTCTGCCATGTCTGAACTGCTGGGCGCTGGGGTCTGGGAATAACGATCCGTGCTCTACGGCAGGGCTTGAATCCCTAACCTAATGCGACGGGTACATTCTTGCAGGTGCTTAAATGGGTCCCGATGGGAGTCTGAATCCAAGAAGGATGGTGCCCGAAGAACCCATAGAGGCATCTTGTCTGACTTCCCGTGTTACAGGTGGGAGATTAGGAGCATGACAGGGACTTGTCCAAGGCCATAGAGATCGTCGGAACCCATTGGTCATGATGGTGTCTCCTGGAGTCTAGTCTTCTGGTCAACCTCTCCTCTCTCCCCAAACCTCCTCTCTAACAGGAGAAAACGGAGACTTGGAAAGGGAAGAGCTTGACCAGAATCACAGGGATGGCTGGATATAAAGCTGTGTGCCTCCTCAGTCCGGCTGTGAATCTGCTAGTGAGTTAAAGGATTTTGAGGCTGTGCTTGAGGAAAAAAAAAAAAAAAAAATCCCGAGTATTTCTAAGATAGCTGGACCATGGCATAGGCTTCAGTTAATAAAATATAGATTTGAGTCAGTGGTTGGGATTAAGTGGGGAGGACAGGAATACAGGGCAGTGGGGAAAAGGCACTTATATTTCTGGGAGTTGGTGACTCTGGGCATCCTGAGGGCAGGGCTGGCTCTGAGTCATCATCGATGTGGCAAGTGACAGAGAATTATTACAAAATCGATGAATGACAACATTCCTGAAAAAGTCCGGCTCAGTCCTGAGTCAGAAGGAACAGTTGAGCTGTCCTGTCTTGGCTCTTTGGCCTCAGTCCTGCCCCTGCCATCGGGAGCCCCCTAGTGGTAGATAATCTTCAGAGACATCCCCCCCCCCCACCCCGCAATGAACCACACTTCCTGTATGAATGCTCTTGTATAGCCCCTCCCCTTGAATATGGGCTGGCCCCATGTGCTCCATTAGAATGTGGTGGACACAACTGGTCCAAGGCCAATCAGAAGAAAGCTTTGCAGCTCTCACCTGGCTCTCAGCTAGGGCTTGCTCTGGGTCTGACTACTCTGAGACTTCCATATTGTGAAGAAGCCCAAGCTCGCCACATGGGGACATCTGGAGGGGAGACGGAGAGATCTGGCCAGGCCTCACATGAGTGAAGAAACCGTCCCAGACTTTCAGCCCAACTGAGCATATAGATGACTCCAGCCACTGCTGCCACCTACCTACGACTACACAAGCAACCCCAGGCCAGAGCCACGCACCCAGCTAAAACTGGTCAGCTCTATAGAACATGAGAGAGAAAATAATGTAACATTTAAAGCTATTATGCTTTAAGGTGACTTACTATGCATCAATAGGTAACCAGAATACCTTGCTTTGCTGATGCTATCTGGCTCTGGACCAGAAATCCAAGGTCACGTGGAGGTTTTAACATCAGCCTTCTCCCAAACAGGACACAAGCCAGGGGACCTGTGGAAGGAGGGCCTCGCTGCCCTTCTCTTCTGGACAGCCCTCCCTCGCCTCAAGTCACTCGCAGGCCTTAACCTCTGCCCTTGGTTTCTGACCAACTCCCAAAACGTGCGGTCAGGGCCCCAGAGTATCCCTGGGGGACCCGCAATGGGTGGGAACAGGGCTGCTTCCAGGCCCAGCGCTGTGCAAACAGTTGACTGGTTGAGACAAGATGAGCAGACACTGAGCATGGCTAGGTACCTGGAGAGAAATTGGACATTGCCATGACAACTAAGCTTTGAGGCATGAACTTGTCTCCTTGAATACAGAATAGTGCACAATGACACTGAGCATTGTCCACTTATGAGATGTGTCACATCGATCAGAGAAGCACCCTGGCCGGGTGCAGAGGAACCACATACTGCCCACGATGGACGTCTAGTTTGACAAGCAGAGTTCCAGCTTGTTCTGTGCCTTCCTGCGCCCTTTCTGGGAGGAGCCAGCCAGGGGCACAAATGCCATTGGCTAGTGCAGTGTGGGCTGAACCCCAGTCACCTTGCTCAAGCCCCTGTCACCCAGCTGGGGGCGTTTGTGCAGGGCACAGGCTGCAGGACTGTCCGTGGTGGCCGCGGGCGGAGGCTTGGCCCTGCAGTGAGAACTGCGGCAGCCTTAACCTCTCCTTCCTCCCTGAAGCTAGATCCTCGGAGGCTCAGGGCTCGCCTCGCAGAAGAAATCTGATGTCCTGTCTCTTAAGGAAAAGAACTGAAGGATTCAAGGACTTTGCATGTCTTTTTGTAAAACCAGCTGATGACAATCAGTGGCTTGAATTTCCCTTAAATGCACGAGACCTCAAGTTAGTTTAGATTCACTTAGAGCAGGTTTTTTTGAAATATCCAAGGAAGAGTTGGAAGGTTCAGTGGACAGACCCCAGGTACTAAAATTTCCAGAGACCAGGAGCCAGCTGGCTTGGGTGTGAGGTGATCTCATACTGTGGCTTTTATTTGCATTTCCCTGATACATTTACATTTCTCTCTAAACTGTGTTTCACTTAAATAGTTTAGCATAAAAACATACTCACAGGGGCCATCTATTAAATGTCTGCTTGGGACCGGCCCTGTACTCGGGGCCCTAATCTCACAAACTCACCTTGACTTCAAAGCCTCAGGCAGGAAGGTGGGTGCGGTTGGCAGAGTGATACCACGGAGATTAGGAGAGTATCCTGAAGTATCTGGGTGGGCCCCGTGTAATCACAGGGCCCTTGAAAGCAAAGGGGAAGTCAGAGATTGGAAAACACCACCTGCTGGCTTTCAGGACGAAAGGGCCTGTGGCCAGGGGATGTGGAAAGTCCAAGCAAAAGGGAGGGAAACCTTCTCCTTAGAGCCTCCAGAAGGAAACACAGACCTGATTTTAGCCTGGTGAGACCCAC
This sequence comes from Micronycteris hirsuta, assembly GCA_004026765.1. NCBI lineage: Eukaryota > Metazoa > Chordata > Mammalia > Chiroptera > Phyllostomidae > Micronycteris > Micronycteris hirsuta. The sequence continues at coordinate 509,823 of PVJI01000013.1, forward strand.
TGCAAACTTCTGATTCCAGAACCACAAGATAGTGAATTTGTGTTGTTTTAAACCCCTAAGTGTGTGGAAACTTGTTAACAACCTCCACAGGAAACTAGCACAATGGGGTTCAGAGAGACTTCGGAACTTGCTCAAGATGGCACAGCGTTGAGATCCAGGTCCATTGGATTCTAGAACCCTTGCTCTTTCTGCTCCACACTGCCCCCTGCTGGCACTCTGGGTGGCCTTGGTGTAGAGGTGGGAGAGGGGTGAGATCCGGGTACTGGGTGCCTGAGGGAATGGAGAAAAGAAGCACGAATGGAGTGAAGAGGCATCTGTGACCCTGTAAACCATAGGAGGGCCTCCCTTTCAGTAACAGCTCTGAACAAAACACTTTCTCAGTTCTTCAGGCAGTTCATTGAGACCCCAAATGGGGAAGGTTCACGGCAAGGCCCACCCACCCACAGGGACCTATCCATCTGGGGGGCTGGCCGGCTCTTGGAAAGAAGATACCTCTTGAGAGTCGGAGAGATGCAGGTGAATCCCGCTGCACCGTGGAGAGGAGATGCTAACTCTTGCTGAGCCTCGGCTTCCTCGTGAATAAAAAGGGCCTACTCCACATCGGGGTCTGGAGGCAAGGTCCCTGCTGCCCAGTCCGCGGCGGCTCCCTTTTCTGTGCGTTTGCAGCTGTCGCCTCTCCCACTGCCCCCCAGCCTGGAGCGGAACGCTTCCTGTAACTCCCACTGAACCTGCCTTGCGGAGTCGGACACCTCCCAGCGATGGTTCCAGAAAGACCCCGGGCAGTTTGTCTTGAATTTGTTACGCTTTCACTCCTCCATTTTGACCTCCGTTGGCACCTTTCCCACCTTTCCTCCCCACGCAAGAGCCAAAGAGATGTTCTAGTCACACACCGGGCAGAGTGTGGTGCCCATCCCCGATCCCCCAGAAAGAAGGTTTGTCAGCCATCAGAGGGGCAGCAGCCCCGCTTCACTGCAGGTCCCCAGTGTCAGGCCACTGGGCTCTATTCTGGGACTGGGCCTTGTCACTGGGCGCCCGACAGAGGTGAAGACATGGAAACTAGCTAATCAGATTTGCAGAATGTGCTGACTCGCTCACGGGCCTCCCAGGAATCCTGGCCAGGATGTCAGGGCCAGGCACGTTCCCCACAGAGGCTGGCACGACCGGCTGAAGCTGAGCAGTTGGGGCCCGCTGGAATCTGCTCTGGGGAACAGGCAACGTCTGGGATAGTGATTCTTTGCATCTTGACCTCAGGGTGCCCTGAGGACATACAGTGTGGTCTCTGCAAGGAGCCCACAGGCATTTCTTTGTTAGGGTCCACCAGAGGTCCCGAGTGTTGGGAAGGCCACCCCAAGTGGAGAGCCGGGCCTGGGCAGAGTTCGGAGTTGGGTGCATGGGCTGGCGCCCAGGAACAGGGGGGTCTCTGCCTGCTCGCAGCAGCCTCCCCTGGGTGTGGCTGTGCGCCCTGCTGGCTGTCCCACAGGGACGAGGCGAGAGGCAGGGCCGGTGCAGAGGCACTGCCCTCTGCCTGGAGGAGCTCAGGAGAACGGCTCCCACCAGACTCATGGCTGGCGCTGTTCTCAAAGTCGCCTTCCTTGTGGGGCCTCCGCTGGCCGCCCTGTCTTAAGTTTCTTCCTCTGCCCCACCCCAGACTCTTCACTGTCACCTTTCTCTCTTTAGCATGTGCCACCTTCTAACCTGTGATCTATTTATTTACTTATTTATCTTGTTTATTGGGCGTGTTCCTCCATAGAATAGGAACTCTGCGGGGACGAGAACTTTGTCCCCCATCTTCATCATCGAGGTGTCCCCACCTCCAACACAGTGCCTGGTACAGGTAGGGACTCAAAACATATCTGTTGAATGAATGAGTGAGTGAGTGAGTGAGTAAATGAACTAGTGAGTGAGTGAACGAATGAAAACAGTCCTTAGTAAATATGATCCTCCCTCTGAGGCGTCAGTGAGGGCAGGGTGGTTAGGGGACCCACGTGCTCACAAAGCCAGCAGTGAGCGAAGGGGGTCGGCAGAGGCTGTGAGCTGAGAAGCAGACAGGTCCGAGCTCCATCTCTGGCACTTCCCAGCCCTGCAGACTTGGGGCAGGTAGCTGCTTTTCCAGTTCCTTCATCCTCAAAGTGGGGATGACACAGCGAACTCAGAGCCATAAGAGACACTGAAGGGGTCCTTGGCCTTCAGAGTCTTTTGGCTGGATTCCTGGGTTTATTTGCAGCTTAAGCACACTGTCCATGTCCTCTGTCCTGGAGGAGCCAGGAGCGTGAGCCGGGCCTGGGTAACTGGCGGTGGGATGGAGCATCTGGGGGCCCTGGGGGAGGGGGTAGTGGGGGAGGGGCAGGGTGAAGGGAGCAGGGCGGGAACTCCCAAAGGGAAGGAATGCTGTAGAAGTCCCTAGAGGTAGGCTCTGTGGGAAGATTGTGTGCAGGAAGTTTAATAGGGCACTCTCAGATCAGCACCTGGGAGAGAGGGACAGCAGCAGGGTTGGGGGTGGGGTGGGGGCGGGGGTGGGGAGCTGGGGGTTACGGCCAGACCTCGTAGCTGGGGCTGGGCCTTCACAGCCCCGCACCCAGCACCCATCTCTCACAAATGCTGGTTACCCAGGAAAGGGCCAGCCTCGGGGCCTCAGGTGGGGTGGCTCTCTTCAGAAGAGGGTAATTCGGTCACTTTCCCAGCATTTGGGGGTAATCCTTAAGACTTTAAGGAGATTTTGGACTGGGCAGCAGAGTGTCCACTCCAGTGGGTCATTAGGTCAGGGCCAAACTCGGCTGACATAACTCCACTGTTGCAACAGGGCCCCCGGCCTTTGACCTTAGTGACCTCTAGCTGTGGTCCTCCTGTTCCCTTCCGTTTTCCCCCTCCCCACTCCATACCCTGTATCTCCGAATGGCATTTGCAGGACTCCAGGTCCTCACCCAGAATGGCTGAGGAAGAGAAGCAGGGGCTGGAGTGCAGGCAGTGAATGTGTGGGAGAGGGGGCGGAGGGGGCTGCTGGGAACAAGGAAGTGGAAAAGTTCCAGCAAGTCAACGAGCAGAGAGCATGGCAAGGAACTGTGGGTCTGGACCCTGGGCCTCCCAGCTCTGCTGCCTGCCTGCTGTGTGGCCTGGGGAAATTCTCCTTCCCCTCTGATCTTCAGCTCCCTCCCTTGCACAGTGGGGGCTCGGCGGTGGGGCGCATCAAAGGAGATGTGGAGGAGAAAAAGCACGGTCGCGTGTAGTAGACAAAGTCAGCAGGTGGACGGTGTGTGTTGCCAGGGGCTGTGTCTTGGAGCCCTGTCTCTGGGGGTGGAGAGCCAGCCTCCTTCTTTGGAGACATCCAGCGAGTGCTGGGGTGGCCCCCAGGGTGGGGGACGCTGGTCCCCTTAGCCCCACTGTTGAAGCCTGTGGAAGACTCTTGGCCGAGGGTAAGTGGGTGGATATACAGCTAGAGAGCTTTATCACAGCCAAGCCCCAGGGAACAAAACCCTGAGTCACCCTCAAGGCCTGCACAGCCAATCCAGGGTTGATGAAAACAGCAATTATGAGCCGTGTTATTAAAGGCTGCAGGATTTTAATTAACAATGGAATTACCTGGTGGTGGGACCCGGGGAGGGAAGGGATAATGATGGATTGCTGGAAGGCGGTCGGGGCTGTTTTTTCAACTTCTCTCAGCCCCTGCTAGGTCTGGAAGGCAGCGAGGCCAGCTTCCCAGTCACTAATGAGGAGCATCTGCAGGAGCTCAGGGCCAGGTTGGCCGGAGGAGGGGCCCCTCCACCCCAGGGCTGCAGGGCCTGGGTGCAGCGGAGACGATGGGCTCAGATACGGATGTTGGTAGTCAGGGCCAGGGGCGGAAGCCACGCAGAACCCAGGGACCCCCAGCTACGAGGTCTATCAGGAAGGAGGCTCCCCACCTGTGGCTCCAACCAGCCTCCCAGAATCCTCCGAGGTCTCTTACACCGCAGAGATCCTGTTCCCATCCCAAGTGCAAGTTAACAAGTATCCTGATCACATTCAAGTTTCAAAACTAATGAATATGAGGCTATTGGTTTTCAAAGCTCTTCTCCTCCCCCACCCGCGCCCTGTTTCAACAATCCTTGTTTCAAATGAGACCTTACCATGAAGGCAAATGAACCCAAGAGATCAACACCCAAGTGTTCCGGGGGAGCGGGGGAGGCTAAAGCCCTCCCCCTTTCCCGCTCTAGGCAGCAGGGGGTTCTAAGATTATTTCAGACAAGTGCGCTTTCTTTCCCATCTGCAGCTCCTTTCCCTTTTCCATCCGGCACTTGGGTGGTTCAGACCTTCAGGACCAGACAGGACAAGGCAAGAACTGAATTTCTGCCATTTAAGAAAATTTTGACTCACCAAGGACAAATCAAAAAGTTTTCTGGCTCACGCTCGTGGCAATGAAGTGGAGCTCTGGAGCCAGACTGCCCGGGCCCAGCCCCAAGGCTGCCGTTGGCACGCTGGGTGATGTCGGGCAAGCTGTCCCACTTCGTCAGCCTCAGTTTCCTCAGCTGTGAAATGGGTGTGAGGCAGGACCCTGAGACCTCTCTTCAGAAGGCAATGTCAACATCTCCCAGTGTGTCACCTTACAGAATGTTCTGGAACTCCTGTGAAGAACAAAAGTCCACATGGGCCAAGCCCCTCGAAATGAGCTTGTTGGATAATCAGTGGTCAGGTAAAGCTCGCTGTGACTGCCCACGGGGCTGGCTGTCCCCCTAGGAAGGCCAGCTCAGAGTCATGGACAGAGCCTCTGTGGTTCTTGCCCAGACGCTCTTGTGGGGCCAGGAGGGGAGCCCTCAGCCGGAGGCATTTAAATCCCGCCTCTGGCACTTCCCACCTGTGTGGTCGTCTGCAAGACACCTGTCCCTCTGGACCCTCCTCCAGACGGACGTGTGAGGATGAAATGAGGTAACGTGCCGAACCCAACGAGCCTGTCTCTGTCTGCATTGTACTGAGCATCTCAGTAACTTTTGGCCCAACTGACCTCTCTCCTCCTGGGAGCACCATCTCCACTGGGCCTCTGTCACCCTGCACTCCTGTCCCCTCCACCGGCTGCCCCACAGCAGTCTCTGTGTGGGCAGGGCGGACAGACTTTAGGCCCGGGCACCGTCTGGACGACAGACTGTTCTTCCGGCTCCTCCTAGGCAGTCTGGGTAGGCGGGTCCCTCTCTTAGTTGTTCATCTGTGGACCGGTCTTTCTTCGCCTCATCCTTCGAGGTCTAGATCTGGTACTTGATTGTCTCTTTCGTTCAGCTCTGATTTTCTTGCCACCAAGCAGCTCCTCGGGTCCAACTCATAATCCATGTTCAATAAAAGTGTATTAAGTGGTCAACGAGAGAAGGGGAGTAGGCTTAGATAGCTCCTAGGACATTTACTGACCACTTAAACTCGAATTCCATGGGAACCACGGGAAATGGTGGCTTGGACCAGGATGTCACTGCATTGCATGGGTTCAGTGCTATTGCACGAGTACAGGGAGCAGTAACCCAGTCTGCTGAGCACTTTCATATACATTGTTGTTTGTTACGCACTTTTCCATTGTTCTACTTGGTCCTTGAAGCTGGTGTTTTATAGATGAAGATCCTGAAGCATAGAGATGTAGACCCCTTTGCTCAAGCACCCCCACCCCTGGAGATGTACTTAAAGAATCAGACAAATAATTATTATATTTGTGACAGAGGATAAAAGGTTACATACAATTGATGTTTGCAAGTCCCACATTTACAAATCCACCTACTCGCTAAAATTTATTCACAGCCCCAAAGTCAGCGCTCACAGTGCTGCTGCTGCCACCCATGTAGGTTTGCAGAGTGGTGAAAATTTTTGTTTGTCCATCACGGCACATTCCCTGCTGAGGCTGAGCGAGGCCACGCTGCCTTCTTGTTTCAGCCGCCATTCAGCGGTGCCCAGAGGACGAGACGGCAGGCCGTGTGGTGCCGTGTGGTGCCGTGTAAGGGGCTCCGGCTCTGTGACCGACTGGATGGGGTTGGAATCCCAGCTCGGGACCTGTTCGTGGGGCCGCCCAAGGCAAGTCAACTAACACTTCTGAACTTCATTTTCTCTCTTTTAAATAAAAACATAGAAATCCACCAGGAGGAGTCGTTTTAGGATTTAAGATTATAAGCTATGTGAGGTGCGTGTGTGCACACACGTATTTCTCCTAGGAGTAACGTCGCAATATTCACTCAGTGTTATGGCAACTTTATAGAACTTAACTACCTTGAATAATGAAAATTGACGGCATTATTCTCACATTTACAACAAAAGAGGGACAAAGGAAGTTTGGAAAGAGATACGAAGAGGTGCGGAGCAGGAGCAGCGTGAGGATAGGATGCCGGCGGGGCAGTATCAGTGTGTGACGCTAGAAACTCTCGGGTCAGCAACTTCTGTCCTCAAACGGTCTTCACGAGTTTCCCAGGGAAACAAGCAGCTTAGAGTCAAAACTCACAGAAAGTAAAAGCACTACAAGTGAAAACTAACAGGAAAATATATCAAAAATGGACTCACAAAGATAATACTGAAATTATTAAACAGAATGCAAAATAACCACGTTTATATGTTTCTTTAAAAGATTTTATTTATTGTTTAGAGCAAGGGGAAGGGAGGGAGAAGGAGGAAGAGAAACATCGATGGGTTGCCTCTAGCAAGCCTCCGACTGGGAACCTGGCCTGCAACCCAGGCATGTGCCCCAACTGGGAATCAAACCAGCAGCCTTTTGGTTCGCAGGTTGGTGCTCAGGCCACTGAGCCACACCAGCCAGGGCTATATGTTGAAAGAGACGTAAGATAAGCTTGAAAATATGAACTTGAAATAAACACATTTGAAAAAAGAACCAAATAACCAAATGGGATTTCCACCAACAAAAATTACAATAACTGAAAATAAAATAAATGTGTTCACAAATGAAGAAGAAAACTAAACACAGCTGAAGAAAAAAAGTTAATGAACTGGAAGAGAGATCTAAAGAAATATTCAAAACATAATGCAAAGGGCCAAAGGAGTTGAAAAATAGAAAAGAGAAGCAAAGATACATAAAGGATGGAGTAAGGAGATTTAGTATGTATTTAAACAAGAGTTCTAGAAGGAGGAAATAGGGAGAAGAGGGGAATGGATAGTGGCTAGAAATTTTCTTGAATTGTTGAAAAACCAGCCTTCAGATCTAGGGATTCCAATGACTTCCAAGCGAGAAAGATGCACGGAAACACGCGTTCGGACACACTGCTGGGAAACTGCAGGACTCCGGAGGAAAAGAGCAAAGGCCGACCACCAAAACAAGCTATTAAGTTGACAGCTGACTTCTCAAGAGCAACAGTGGAAGCCAGAGGATAGTGGCTGATACACTATTTCAATGTGCTGAAATAACATTCAGCTACCAACAAAGAAGCCGGAATGATGACTATAAAAACTCAGATAAATGTCATTGTGCCTGAAAATTTTCAGTAGCTCCTCGTTTTGCTCAAAGTCTACAATGACGACAAGCCCCACGAAGTTTGGTTCCTCTCTTATCTCTGACTGCCTCACATACTCTTTCCTTCTCATACTCTATTCCACCCATGCTTGCCTCCTTGCTGTTCCTTGAACGTGCCAAGCACATGCTCATCTCAGGGCTTTGCTCCAACTCTTCACTCCACCTAGAATCCTCACCCCTCCGACATTCACCAGTTTCTGCCCACACGTGACATCCTCAGTGAGGTCTGCTCTGAGCGTCTTATTTACTGTTGCCACGTGCGCTGACCTCCCTTTATCCTGCTTTGCTTTTCTTTCCTTTAAAGATTTTATTTATTTATTTTTAGAGAGAGGAGAAGGCAGGGGGGAAGAGAGAGAGAAACATTGATATGTGAGAGAAACATCTATTGGTTGCCCTTTGCACTGGCCCACAACCCAGACATGTACCCTGACTGGGAATTGAATCAGTGACTTTTGGTTTGTGGGATGACACCTAACCCACTGAGCCACATGAGTCAGGACTCTACTTTCCTTTTTGCCATAGATTTCCACTTTCACATACAAGATACTTGATTTGTCCATTTTGTCTATTCTTCCTATCCTCTCTTCTATAATGCAAAACCAACATGGACAGGAAGTCCTGCGTTTTGCTCACTGAGGTGTCCCAAATGCCCAGAGTGTATCCTGGCACATAGTAGGCCCCCAAATACATAATGTTGGATTAATAAACCAATTCTATACTCAGCCTGGGAGTGGCATTTTCAGGTAAATAAAAATTCAGCTAGACCTTTATGAAATGAAATTTGATTGTACTTGAAGAATGAATATGATCTCTGGGGAAAGACTGAGATGAAAAAGGAATGAGGAGCAAACACAATGGTAAATGCAAGGGCGAGAATAAACACTGACTGTATAAATAATAATAACGTCTAATGTTCATGGGGGACACAGTTTAGTACTAAAATGCTCGTCAAAAATAGCACGTAAATTGGAAGGAGAGTGATTTAAGTTAAAGAGTTCAAGGTTATAGTTTTCAAGAGGAGGAAATAACTTTAGAATTTATTAAGTGTGCATGTTAAAATAACTAACACAATAGCTAGAAAAATAGACATACAATATATAACTCATACAAATGGGGGTGAGGTGAGAAAACAAAATGGAAAAAAAAGAGAGAAAAACCCTAAAAATCTCAGTCACTCTTGGTGGATGTGTTGTTGTTCAGAAAATATTCACTCTGCCTTCCCACCTCCCCGTGGGAGGAGTTTAGTTCCACACTTCACTGTCCTGGAGCTTGACCATGTGACTTGTTTTAACCAATGGAAGGTGAGTAGATGTAACACAGAGGCTCTAAATGTCCTTGAATGATGTGGCTTTGTTGCGTGTGTTTCTGTCACTGCCACCTGCCTCAGATAACTTTGCAGCTTAGCCTGGCCCCCGTGAGAACAGTCTCAGAGTGTATCCACAGTATGGAATAATGAAAAGACCAGGCAGAGCTGTAGCCTCAGGCCTGAAAGGGAGAAATACATTTTTTTGGTAATCCTCTGAGATTTTGGCATTGTTTATTATTCGTATTATTACAGTAATATTCAATTAATAAACAGATCAAAAGAAGACAAGAAAAGAGAGGGAGAAAAGAAGCAGAGAATGCAGGTCAAATAAGAAAACATGATAAGATGGTGGAAATGAACCCAAACTGATCACTAAGGTGTTAATGGCTAATCTTTTTAGTTAAAAGATAAAGACATTAAGATAAAATTCAACCACATGCTGTTTACAAGGGATACACAAAGTACCCATAAGGACCCAGAGATCGAGTATCTAAGGATGGAAACATATTCTAGGCAATGAAAAACAAACAAGAAAAGAAAAGTGGGAAGGTCATATGGAGGAAAGAAAAAATTTGGACTTTAAGACCAAAAGTTTTATTAAAGGTAGAAGACCAATTAAGAATAAAAAAGAGTTAATTCACCAGGAAGACAGAAAAATTCTCATCTTTATACATTGATAACATAGCCTAACACATGTAAAGCCATCATTGACAGACATAAAAGGAACTAGGAAAGTCTGTTTTAATGGGACAGTTAAAATTATTGCTTATAATAACTCGTAAATCAAGTAGATAAAAATAAGAAAGTAGTTAAAAGATTTAATAGCACGTATAACACACGCGATTAAGTGGCTATGGAGTGAACACTGGACCCACATAGGGAAACATTGTTTCCAAGGGCACACGAATGCTGGGAAAAATAGCTACGTGGTGGTCCATCAGGTCAGCACAGCGAAGTTCAGAGGTCATGCATCGTAAGCCTCCATCCCAGGCTGATGATAGAATTATGTGATAAAATGATCACAATATGTACGATAAAAACCACAATCAAATTAATTTAGAAATCAGTGGTAGATAACTAGAAAACCAGTCTAAATTTTGAAATTAAGGAAAAAACCCTCTCACTCCACAAATCAATTAAAAAACATGCATGATCATTGAGTGGACTACTATTGAGAACCCGCCAAAAATGTCCTGGCTGGTGTGGCTCAGTGGATTGAGCATCAGCCTGAGAACCAAAGAGTCACCAGTTTGATTCCCAGTCAGGGCACATGCCTGGGTTGCAGGCCAGTCCCCAGTAGGGAGCATGCGAGAGGCAACCACACATTGATGTTTCTCTCCCTCTCTTTCTTCCTCCTTTCTCCTTTCTCTAAAAATAAATACATAAAATCTAAAGAGAAAAATTAAAGATAGTTACACACATCAACATAAATGAATCTCCAACAAATATTTAATAAAAGAAGGAAGTCACAGAAGGATGGGTGCAGGACGAGCCATTTATCTTAAGGTCACAACAATCAAAATGAAACAATATATTACTTAGGGATCCATATGCGGGTGGTTTTAAAGGAAAAGTGATGGAAAAATTAGTCTGAAATTTGGAACAGTGGTTACCCCTAGGGACACACAGGGGGTTTCTAAGGTTCTAATAATATTTTAGTTCTTAAGGTGAATATTCAGGTGTTAAGTTAATGTTTATCATATAAACTGTACCTATATACTTAATCCATTCTGGGTATAACTGACGTATTTCACAATAAACATCAATTTACCAAAAAGGCTCAGACATGTCACTTCTCTGTGTTCCTGAGCCTTTTTCTGGCCAGAGGGGTGGCTTGACTCATGGGAATAAAGAGCTTCTTTCTAAACAGATAAATCAGGACGGGCACAAAACTTGGCTTGGTTCATTAAGTGGAAAAAAAATTGGTCTTGTTAAATTCGGTATTTTTTCCCAGATGGTATTCATTTCAGGAGACAGCCTGAGCATCATCACTGTCTCTCATTTGCTGAAACAAATTCCCGGCAAATAAGGGCATTTTCCATCTTGAGCTGCTGTTTCTGCAGCTGCTATTGTGGCGTCTCCTTTCCTGCCTTGGGCCCTGGTTTGTTCCACCCTCCCTTCCCTTGCTCCTCTTCTTAATCTCCTTTCCTTAGAATTTCAGGGCTGCCGTAGAATCTCATTCCACGCATTCTGCCAACCCCAGCTGTGTGGAGGTGTAGCTTCTGCTTACATACCTCCCCTGTCAGGGAACTCACTCTTAAGTGTGCTTCCAGATTTAAACGCAACTCTAGCAGCCCATAGCATCTACCCATTGCTGACAATTGAGCAATCTGGGGTCCCAGACCATAGACTACCTTCTCTTCCTTGGATATTCTGCAGATGGTCACCTATGGCAACCCAGTCCTCCCTTCCCCCACCCCCAAAGTCTTCGCCTTCTGAGAACATTTCTTTTGTTTCTGTCCTTTCCCCACATCATCGCTGACTTGTCTGAAAACTAAATCTGCTCCAGCCTGTGTGGGACTTTATGAGGCCCTGGGAATGTCCTAACAGGCTTTGCTCAGCACTCGGGTGGGCGTGGATGTGAGGCAGGAGGGACCAGCAGGGAGATGAGTCTGGGGGCCTTCAGGGCGCTTGGGCCAGTGGACCAAGTGCAGACGCTGGTCCCCCAGGGCTGCAAGGTGCCAGCCTGGCTTGGCAGCAGACACTTCTCTGAAGACTTGAGGAAGCCCCATTCACCCACCCCCACCCCCTCACGTGGTGAGGATGTCAGCCTCTCATTCGCAGGCTGTCTCACGTGCCGCCACCCGGGTGGCCTCCAGGCCTTTTGGGTCACCTGTGCCCTGGCTGGCGAATCCGTCCCCATGCCACTCAGCCCTTCCCCCAGCTGACACGCTTCGGCCGTGTTATCAACTTGAATTTGACCCCTGAACGTAACCAAAAAAATGTATATAAATTAAATTTTAATCAAAATAATAAATGTGCATGGTTTTTTTTTAATCACACAGAGGAGCTTATACAAGGAAAAGTAATAGTGCCCCGCCCAGTTCCCCCTGCCCAGGTCCCCTTCTTCAGCAACACCATTTGTAACTATTTTGTTTTCCCTTCTTCCTGGAGATTACTTTCTTTTCTCTGTGAATGTAGTCATATCACTTGTGTCTGTCAGCAGTTTGAATGGTAAGCAACAGAAGCCAACTCTGAGTACATTTCTGCAGAAAGGGCATTTGTTGGAAGTCTATCTGGAGAGGCACAAAGTCAATGGGAGACGAGATAGCCAGGAGGTAAGGATATCCCAATTCACCTGGCATCGATCTGGTGAGGACCCCTGCGGGGCCCAGATGCTGCAGCCTGTGTTTCCAGCACCCCAGTGCTGGACACCGTGCTCTGCGGTCCCCGCCACTTGTAGAAGCTGAGGGTGGCTTCCCCGGGCAGCCTCCAGTCTCACGGAAATGGAATCTGCACAGTGTCTGCTTCTCTGTCTCCTGGTTTTTGCAGCACAGTCTGAGTGAGTGCATCCTGTTGGCTGACTGGGGCATGAACCTGACCTTGGCTGCACGACAGGCTAGGAGAGAGTATTGGCATTTTCTCCTCCTCTGGGGCAGGGGGGTCCCCAAACAATGGAGAGGGGCTCAGATGCTGAGTGACCAATAAGGATGACACATGTCTCCTACCTTGGTATTTCTCGGTTTATCAATTTTAGATAGCTGAAGACCTCTTGCTCTGAGACCTGAAGATTTAACTTACCTATCCCCACTCCAGCCCCACTTCTCCTCCTTACATAGTTAGCCCCCATTTCTTATTACTCTATGATTTATCTTCAGAGTTTGAATTGTGTCATCGATCACTGACAACCTGCCTTACAAGATGAGGCCACTGATGCCTCTCCCATTTTTACCGACTCTCCCCCCCACCCCACAGCTGTCATTTCCATTGTTGTGGCTTAAAATATCTGCATTCTTTAAACATAATGAAGTCTTCTCTGCCTATAGTCCTGATTATGAAAGTGGGAAATAAATCATGTGTTTCCATTATTATGTTTCTGTAAATAGTCAGAGGGGTCCCCCAGTGTCCTTTCGTTGGAGTCCAGCTTTTATTTCTCTGGAAGTTTCCCAGTCCTGTTCTTTTGCTTTCATTTGTTGCATCTTACATTCTTTGGATGTTCCAGGGCAGGGACCATCAAATCTATGGAGTCCCCAGTTTCTCCTGGGCCCCTTCTCTTGGGTGGGCCCAAAAGCTCTTTTGTGTAAGAGTGCTCTAGTAGCACTTAGTTGTCTTCAATGTCATTCAAAACAATTTTGTTAGATTGTATTGTGACAGCTGTCATATCAGTGTGCATTTTAAAAATCTTATCAAAATTGATGTATTGTTGTGTAGCTATTTTAATATTGAAGATGGAAGAAAATAAGCAATATTTTGGCATATTATGCTTTATTATTTCAAGAAAGGTAAAAATACAATTGAAACACAAAAAAAGATTTGTGCAGTGTATGGAGATGGTGCTGTGACTGATCGAATGTGTCAAAGGTGGCTTGTGAAGTTTCATGCTGGAGATTTCTCATTGGATGATGCTCCATGGTTGGGTAGGTTAGTGGAAGTTGATAGCGATTAAATCAAGATATTAACTGAGAATAATCAACATTACACCAAGCAGGAGATAGCCAACATACTCAAAATATCCGAATCAAGCATTGAAAATCATTTGCACCAACTTGGTTACATTAATTGCTTTGATGTTTGGGTTCCACTTAAGTTAAATGAAAAAAACCTTCTTGATCGTACTTCCACATGAGATTCTCTCTACTTAAACATAATAAAAACGTTCCATTAAAAAAAATTGTGATGGGTAATAACAATGGGATACTTTACAATAATATGGAACGGAATAGATCATGGGGCAAGCGAAATAAACCACCATCAACCACACCAAGGCCGGTCTTCATCCAAAGAAAGTGATGTTGTGTATATGGTGGCATTGGAAGGGAGACCTCTATTATGAGCTCCTTCTGGAAAATGAGTCAATTAATTCCAACAAGTACTGCTCCCAATCAGACCAACTGAAAGCAGTGCTCGACAAAAGGCGTTCAGAATTAGTCAATAGAAAACGCATTCTCTTCCATCAAGATAACGCAAGACCACATGTTTCTTTGATGACCAGGCAAAAATTATTACAGTTTGGTTGGGAAGCTCTGATTCATCTGCCATATTCACCAGACATTATACGTTCGGATTTCCATTTATTTCGGTCTTTACAAAGTTCTCTTAATGGGAAAAAATTCAATTCCCAAAAAGACTGCAAAAGGCACTGGAAAAATTCTTTGCTCAAAAATATAAAAAGTTTTGGGGAGATGGAATTATGAAGTTTCCTGAAAGGTGGCAGAAGGTAGTGGAACAAAATGGTGAATATGTTGTTCAATAAACTTATTTGTGAAAATGAAAAACGTGTCTTTTAGTTCTACTTTAAAACCAAATGAACTTTTTGGCCAACCCGGTAACTTGCTCCTTGCCCATCCTCTTCGCTGATCAAGACATGGCCCTGGGACTTCCCTTCATTCTTTCCCCAGGCTGGAACCACGGTTGCCCGAAGCCCATTTCTTCCCCTCTCTTGGTTTGCTGACTTTTTCCCTCTTGGGGGTGGAGTGGGCAGGCGACGAACTTGCTGAGAACTTGCATGTCTAAAAAATCACCTGGTCCTGTGGTTGGCTTGCTAGTTTGTCTGGGTCTAGAACTCTAGGTTAATATAATTTCCCCTCGGGCGGTGAAAGGCACTGCTCCATTATCCTCTGGTTGATGGTGCCGTGGACGGGAGATCCGTGGCTGGTTGGTTTCTAGTCCCTTTGCTGGTGACTTGTTTCCACCTCTGCCCACCAGAAAGGTTTCGGCCACTTGTTCACCACCGGTCTGCTTCTGAGGTTTCCCTGGAATGTTTTTATGTGTCCTTACTTTTGGTCACGGTGCTAGATGCTCAGCCGGCTCCAATCTGAAGCCTCAGGGCCTTTGTGTTCTAAAAACGTGTCTTCTGTGTGTCTTTGATAACTTGTCCCCTTCCGTATTCTCCGTTCTCTCTTTCTGGAACTCCCAGTGTTAGGCATGGATTTCCTTAACTGACCTGATTCATCTCATCTTTCATCTTCCACCTCTCCCTCTTTTTTACTACTTTTTGGAAGAGTCTTTGACTTTATCAATAAACGTTCTATTACATTTAAAAATTCTAGCAAAGATATCTTTAATCTCCTAGAGATCTTTTTTGTTCAGTTATTGAATTTTGGGGGGGGGGGTGATGGAAATGTTCTAAAATTGATTGTGGAGGTGGCTGCATAGCTGTGTGAATGTACTAAGGGCCCTCGGATTGCATGCTTTAAGTGGGTGAATTGTGTGATGTGTGAATTATATCTCAGTGAAGCTTTCCCCGAAAAACAGGACGGGGCTCTGAATGGCATGCGTTTCTTGAGGCGTTTGCTGCAGTGGAGCAGCTCCCTCTGCCTCCGCCTCTAAGTGCAAGTGGCCGCTCTGAGGAAGAGCCCCGGGCCAGAAGTCAGCGACTACTGTGTGTGCCGCCTGTGCCCACGCTGAGGCCCGCGCTGAGCCCCGCGCTGAGCCCGGCGCCCTCCCTGGCTCTGCCAGGAGCACTGCGAAGTAATGAAGGAAGCGGCAGAAGATGGAGGAGCCAGCGATCCCCATGGCAGAATTCTGCCCAAGATCAATGGCCTGGACGCCGCAGGACAGGGTGGTGGTAGGACACCCCACCCTCCCTACCCTCCCGTTTATGAGAGATGGAGCCAACCCTACCACACTCTCTGTCTTTTAACGTCCCAGAGCCTAAGGATTTTGGTTCTGAGTCTGCACAGAATCAAAGCAAATTGCCAACTAAAAGCCCTGGGTTGTCAGCATTAAGCAGCTAAGCGGCGCATTCAGCTGTAACTTGTACCCAGAGCGATTTTGCCAGAGCCTTTTTTTCAGATGATGTTTTCTTAACAACCTACAGAGAACTCCAGTCTCCTCCCCTCCTAATCCCCTGCTTTGCACAAACATGAAATTAATCTTCTCGATACCCAAGCTGATTTCAGAAAGAAGTGAGCAAGGAAAAAGGGTGGGAGAAGGCTTGGGGGGAATCCCACGGTCCTGTCCTCAGAAGTCTTTGTCACGTTTGACTCAGCCCAGAAGGGGCAGGTAGCTGAACTGCACCTGATGCTTCATAACACCCCCTGGACCAAACCTGAGAAGTCTCTCCAGTGATGGGATGCTACTTCTACAGGTGGTCATTCTGTCGGAAGCAGCTTTGCCTAAAGTCAAGTCTCCCTCAGAGTAAGCCAGCCTCTGTCCCCTTCTGCGGTCCTCTCTGGAGTCCAGCTCTGCTCTCTGGGGACTCCAGGACCACCACCACATGCCCTGAGCCTGTTACTGATCAGCTGAACCATTAACGAGGAGCCCCTAAAGGCGGAGGGCCCCTTTCTTGATGTTGGCCACAAACGGGCGACAAGTACTGGGAGAAGCTCGACCCCACAGACACCCCGCACCTCCCATCACAGTGGAACGCATCCTCTCCCCCGCCCTGCCCAGGCTCGGAGGGTATCTTACATAAATCGGAACAAGACGCCCCTTCCTCCAGGTAGATGCAGCCTCGTGCCAGGGCCAGGGACTCAGGACCCACTGCCGCCTTAGCCAGGCGCCCTGGAGCGTGGGCAGCACGCACACGGCACAGCAGCCCCCTCCCGGGCGCCGGGTCTCAGCGAACGGCTCCGGCTTTCCCCCGCGGTGGTTAGTGCTGGGCCGAGTTGGCCCCGCTGGAAACTGGTTTCCTAGAACCCCCTCCCCTGCAGGGTCTGAGTTGATTGGCCGAAAGAGAAACCTGTGCTCTGAGGCCGTCAGGGGTCAAGGTGGGAGGGGGCGGCGCCAGCAGTTCTTTCCTCTGCAGGCCCCCTTCCTGATCCAGGGCTAGCTCTTCCCCCGGACGGCTGGCCCTGCGGACTCATGGCGCCCAGTGCTCAGCTGGGCTCTCACAGAGGGGAGGCGGCCACGACACCGCAGCCTTCCCTAGACATCCATTGACGTCTACACCAGCCCTGGCCTCCCACTCCAGCGGCCTGACCCGCCTGGCTGCCGCGTTTCTCCGCAGTGTCCTCTTGCACTGCCGCTTTAAGAGGGCTGGCTGGTGACTTCTCCTTTGCACCTTTACTTCCCAGACCCTCCCCACGCTGTAACACTCATCGCGGGTCTGTTTCCCCACTGAGCCTGGATGATACCCACTCGGCATGCACGTCAGAGCACGAGGGGGCCCGCCTCGACCCCTCCCTCCCTCATCAGCTCGTAGTCCGTTATTCCTCATGCCCTGTCCGGACCCCATTAGTCTAATTGACGCCCTTGATCCACGGGCTCCTCCATCCTGGCTTCCCGCGCCCCCAGCCCCTCTTTCCTACACTGTTGCCTCAGAGTCTTTGCGGTTTTCTGGCTTGGGTCCAGCTCCGTGTCTGTGCTTGGGCATTGCTTCACATTTCTCTCTGCCCCAAACCTCTCAGGTACTCCCAGTATGCACCTGGGATTCAGAGACCCCGACAGGGCCTGACACTTGCCACCTTCATAGGCAAGTCCCCATCATTTTCTTGTTCTCATGCCCTGTGTCAGCCACACCAAATGCTCCCTCAGCCGAATCAGTGTCTCCTAGAGGGTCCTGGGGGAATGAGGGGAAGGGCAGTGTCCTGCAGACAGGCTCCCTCCACCCCCTTCTCTGCCCCCCCCTGCCCCTACTGCAGCTTCAGTGTCACCTCAGCTCACTTGTTCCCTTGGCCACACCCCTCCACTAACCCCATTTAGAGCCAGTCACTCCTTTCGGGTTCTCCCGTAGTTCCTTGGACTGTCCCATGTCCCAGCCTGTCCCACTGGATGGTAGTGGCCTTTTCGCTCTCTGTGTCCCTCTGCCAGTGAGCGACCAGACAGCAACGTTCTGCAGACCTGGTCTCTGTGCTTCGTCACTGGCGACATGAGGCCTGTCTCCCCTCCTCTGAGCCTCCAGGCACATTTTGGGTGGCCACGAGGGCTGACCGGGACCCTGGCCACCGAGGGGCACGGGCGGCAGAGGCCCGGCTGTGAAAAGCCTGCGGTGGAAGCAGATCCCGGGCCTCCTGACGCTTGACTCGGGGCTCTGGTGCGGGCTTTTATCAGAATAAACAGGTTTTGTTGTGCATTTCACAATCTTAGCATCTTTAATTTATCGCACAACAAATTGGAGAGGATTTAGCATGTATTTAATTAATTTGACGAAAATATTTCAACAACTGTAAACAAGGCTGCGGAAACACTCCGGGAAGCGGCGCCCCAATTCCTCCGGGGCTTAGGGAGGGCGGTGGCTGGAGGCTGTGCTGACGCGGGGGACCGTCTCCGCGGGACCCGGGTGGGCGGGGCGGGGCGGGGGCGTGGCACAGCCTCGGCGCCAGGGCGGGGGACAACTCGTCAAGGCTCACGTCCTGGGAAACCTCTCAGTCTTGGGGACCTAGGATGGTTGGTCCCCTCCTACGCACTTTCTTCTGCTGGCTTCCTTGCAGCTTTGGGAAGCTGCTCACGATTTTCCCAAAGCTAAACGGCCAGCAGGGGACCTTTAGAGAGGAAAGATGATTGGCCCAACCCCTGGGGGACCCTGACCCCAGGGAAGACCACACTTCCTTACCTCCAGGATGCATTTTTTTTAAACATCAGTTTTACTGAGGTACGCTTGATATATAATAAAGTGCACACATTTAAAGCACAGAATTTGATAAGCTGACAGGTGAACACATGTATGCCTAGAGTCTAGATCCTGGATAAGAACACATCCAGCACCCCCAAATATTCCTCCGTCCCTTTTGGGATCCCTGCCTGCTGACTTGCCCCTTCATCCCCGTCCCAGGCAGCCTCTGAAGTGTTTTCAGTTTCTAGAATTTTCTATAAATGGAATTATACAGTATCTATTCCTTTTTCTCTTTTTGAATATAAACTTTTGATTTTAGAATAGTTGTAGATTTACAGAACAGTGGCAAAGACAGTACAGAGTTCCCTTACACTCCACACCTAGTTTTCCCTGTTATTATCTTATTATACATCAGTGTGGTAAATTCGTCACAATTAATGAACTGATATTGGTACATGGTTATTAACTAAAGCCCATACTTTATTCAGAGCTCCTTAGTTTTCACCCAACATCCTTTTCTGTTCCAGGATCCAGGATACCCCATGACGTTCAGTCATTCTGTCTCCTCAGGCTACTCTTGGCTGTGACAGTTTCTCAGATTTTCCTTGTTTTGGTGACCTTGACAGTGTTGAGGACTAGGGGTCAAGTATATTAGAGGCTGCCTCATGATTGGAGTTCGTCTGAAATTTTTCTCACGATTAGTTAGGACCTTGGGGAAGAGGACCACAGAGGGAAAGGGCCCTTCTCATCACACCCTATCAAGGGTCCGTGCAATCAACATAAATTCCTGCTCTTGATGTTGACCTTGGTCACCTGGCTCGGGGAGAGTTTGTCAAGTTTCTCTACCATAAAGTTACTCTGTCCTCCTCTTTGGAAAGAAGACACTGTGTGCAGCCCACACTTAAGGAAAAGGGGGTTATGCTCCCCACCCACAAGGGTGGAGTTGCTACAGAAATTATTTGGAACTTTTCGGCCCAGGAGACATGTCTGTTCCCACTCATTTGTTTGTTCGTTCATTCATTCATTCCAGTCAACATACTGGGCCTTTTATTTATTCAGTATTTGAACTTGTACTAATTACGTAGCTTCTCTGAGTCTTGGTTGCCTCATCTGCCAAATGGGAAAAGTTACTGCTACCCTGACTTTCGTTTTAGTGACACTATACGCAAGTCCGGACACAGAGCAGACCCTCCGTTCTAAGCGGCTAATTCGACTGTGTCACTGTAGGCCACCACAGTCACAGGGCTTGCTGGGGGAGTGTTTAGGTGCTGGAAGATGGGGAGGGCTTGGAGAGTGAGGCACCTGTGTGTCTAGGAATGGTTGAGGTGCATTGGGGAAAAATGACCAGAAAGGTACTTTGGGTTTCCTGGAGTGGCTGCAGAGAAGGGTTCCTGGAGATAGTGGGGGTTGTGGGGGTGTCTGGCACCTACTGGACCTGGGCAGGAGCCCTGGGATGGCACGCAGGGGCTAGAGGTGCGGCTGGGATTGGATGCAGGAGTGAGGGAGAGGGTAATACATACGTCTCCAAGACCCCAAACTGAAGTGGCTGGTGGGCGCAGGAGGGTGGTGGTGTGTCCTCCCTTCAGAGGGTTTTATGGCAGACTGGGGACTAAATTGTGTCTCCCCTAAATTCATGTGTTGAGGTCTTGGACCCCACTGTATCTGTATTTAGAGATGGGGCCTTTAAAGAGGTGATTAAAGTCAAATGAGATGTTAGGGTGAGGCCCTGGTCCATCAGGACTGTGTCCTTATAAGAAGAGGAAGAGGCACAGGGATGTGTGTGCAGAGGGAGGGCTGTGTGAGGACACAGCGAGAAGGCAGCTGTCTGCAAGCCCAGGAGAGAGGGCTCAGCAGAAACCAGCCCTCACACCTCGATCTCAGACTTCCAGCTTCCAGAACCATGGGAAGTAAATTCCTGTTGTTTAATCCACCAGTCAGAAGTACTTGGTTTGGGCAGCCTGAGCTGACTAATAGAGAATCTGAGGGAAGCAAAGCATCCCTATGAAAAGCAGGCCATCAGCGCCATCCCCTGAAGTCTGAGCAGGACACGGCCATTCATTCTGGGGAATGGCCGGTACTGAGAGACCCTGATGAGGTCACTGGGTGGGGAGGGCTGGAGGCAAGAGGACGGTATGAGGCTCGGTTGCATCTGTGGTAGAGCTGGAGGCAGTGAAGGGACCATGGAGGTGGCCAGGAGAGAATGGGGGACAGGTGGGAACGGGAGAGTCAGGTGTGCCCAGGGTCTGCCCCAGCCCATCCTCCTGACCCCAGCTACGGTGGGGTCAGTTCTTTCCCTGATGCTTCCTGAATTTGTTTTCTCTTGCTGCGTACAACAGAACCGGAGGTTTGGTGACTTTGGATAGCACACACATTATCTGACAGTTTCCACCGGACAGGAGTCCAGGCACAGTTGGCTGAGTCACCTGCTCTGAGTCTCATGGTCGCTCATGGCAAGTTCCTACCTCCTCAGGCCTTAGTTTTCAACCACAGGACCGGGGGCTGGACCAGGGGCTGGACCAGGGGGTCGAGAGGCCCTTCATGCTCTCAGTGGGGCAGGAGAATCCAGTCTGAAGCTTGGCCACTTGACTCAGAGGAAGCTCCTGAGATGAGAATCCAAGAAGGTGAGAGTTTGTCATCAGGCCTTGGATGTGACACTTCCAGCAGCAGGATGCTTGGGAAGTGTGTCTGGAAGCCTGACCTATGACAAACGCACTTGGCGCGGAGGTACCCCTCGTCCTTCCTAGGGCATGTCGGGTGCAGATCCCCAGGCGACCCCCATGACTCCTGCCTCCTCTCAGTCCACGTCTTAATGTAATCCCTTCTCCCTGAGTGTGGTAGGACCCGTGACTTGCTTCTGACCAAAAAATTATGGCAAAAGGAATGGAATATCACTCCATGGCTAAGAAACATTATAGAAGACTCACTAGCAGATTGGAAAAGGAACCTCATTGCTGGCTTGACAAAGTAAATAGCTATATTGGAAAAGACCACCCGGCAGGAGACTGCAGAGGCCTCCGGGGTCTGAGGCAGCCTCCAGTGGACAGCCAGTAAAAAGCCCTCGGCCACACAGTCACAGAGAAATGGAATGGATGCTGCACCCCCTCCAGCCGAGCCTCCGCCTGAGAACGCAGCCCGGCCAGCTGCTTGACCGTGAGACTCTGAGCAAGTGACTCCGCTGGCTGTGCCCAGACTCCTGTCCCACGAAAACTGTCAGATCACAAATGTTTGCATTGTCTTAAGTCACTAAGGCTGTGATTCTGTTTTATGCAGCAATAGAAAATGAATTCAGGACGCATCAGGGAAAGATTGACCCCTGATGTAGATGTCCCTCACCTCTGGCTTACATTCCTTGAGGGTCAAGTTCCTCATCTGTAAGAAGGGGGATGCTGGAGCCACCCTGGGTTAGCCAAATCTGAGATCCACTCAGCACTGCAGCTGGCACCTAGTAGTTCTCAGAACACAGTAGGTCACTTCTTTTGTGATATGTTGAAAACAATCATCTGTAGGTGCCACATGCCTTTGGGAAACTAGGCTATGCCTGTACATTTGACCTGAGTGTTACAAGATTTACTTCCATTATTAGGGACTTTATAGTGTACCGGGAATTTTCCCACTGGGTGGGAGAGAAGGAATTAACCATCGGCTAGTGGTAACCAGGGAACCAGGGCAGGCGGTAATCAGACGAGCCTCTTCTTGCATTGCTCTGGGCTGCTCAGCCCCTGCTCCAGGTTCCATCGAGCCCATCAGAGATGTGGAGCCTCCACTCTCTGTGCTGGCGGAATGTGGAGCGTGGGGAGTGGGCGTTGGAGCTGGTCCCAGCTTGCTGGCTTGGAATGTTGAATAGGTCTCTGTGATGGAGATTTGGTCAGCATGGGTATGTGGAAGGAGAGCCTGACTCCCTGATTTGGCTTTGAGGGGCTTCCAAGAGAGAGGCATGGGCTGGGCAGTGGTCTGGGGCACACCTGGAGGCTAGGAGTCTGCAAGGTGAGGCTCCCCATCGAGGGAAGGACATGAGAGGCCTCTGAAGGCCTCATTGGCCAACCTCGGAGCTGTAGACAGGAAAGATGCCTTGGAGGTTACTAGTTCAGAGCCTTGACTTCTCACTAGTTGGGTGACCTCAGGAAGTCACTTAGTCTCCTCTATAATGGGACTCTAACAGGCTACTTTCTAGGGTTGGAGTGAAAATGAAAAGGCTGGGCCTGGTAAAGCACTGGACACAGTGTCTGTTCCATCGTAAGCACCAGCGAGACGTGGCTGCTGGGAGGTCAGCTCTGAGAGAGCAGGCATGCTCGTCTCTTGTCCACTGCCACACCCCAAGCACCCAGAGTCACACAGGAGGTGCTCGATAGATATTCGTAAAATTAGTGAAGAGGGAACCAGAGGGCCAGCCTCCCCCTTGTTTGTCTCTTCATCAAGGTTATTTCCTGCAGAGGATGTCAGGTAGGCCCTGAGTTGGATGGGGTGGCCCCGCCCTCTGTGCTTGTCCAGTGATCCCTTCATTACTGCCAAGCAGGGGGCGGGGCAGCAGGGATAGGGCCCCTTCTGCCACCTGAGGGCCCTGTTGCTGTATCTCTGCTGCCTTCTCATCCTTGAGGTTGAGGGGGGAGCTCTGGCCCCACTTGACCCCTTGCTCTGACTCACACTGGCTCCTGAGCCCACCCAGAACGACTTTCCCAGCCGTTGGGTCCTGCATCCAGGCAGGGCCTGCCCCCACTGTTTACTCTTGGCAAATGGACCTTCCTGTTTCTAAGAAAATGGCTTTAATTGGTAATTATCTCATGTCTTTATTGCCTTTCATCAAGGTGCCTGCAATACCCAGCTTGCTGAACTGAATCCTTAGAAGGTGCCGAGACTTCAAACATGCCCCTGGTTCACTGGGGTGCCTTGCAGGCTCCCCACAGTGAGAGTACTCCGAGGTCAGTGCGGGGCGTCTGCTGTGCCTCAGTGCCCAGGGCCTGCTGGGAGCAGCAGCACGACCCTGGGAGGCTTCACTGCAAACCCCAATCGCCCTGCTCTGAACGGGGCTCTGTGGTGCGGCAGGGAGATGGAGAAAGACCTTTTCTTATCTTTTTTTAAGGTATATTTTATTGATTATGCTCTTACGGTTGTCCCATTTTTTTCTCCCCTATATCCCCCTCCACCTTGTATCCCCTGCCCCTTTTTCTTATCTTATCTTTGGAGAGTTTACTCCTTGTTCTCCCCCAGGGCTAGGGGTCCTGCGACAACCTTCACTCACTCACCACTCATCTGACCGTGTCTACTGAGCAGTGACTAGGTGCTGGGTTCACTGTTTCTTCCCATGGCTGCTGATGGAAGTAATGGGGGACTCCGTACATTGCAACCTTCCTAGGCAGAGTGGAAATCTGATTGCCCCTCTGCCCCAGGCCAGCCCAGGCTCACCCGATTCCTGCAACTGTTCCTCCCGCAAGACATGCCCGGCTCATCTTTCAGTCCCTGTATTGGTCAGGGTAAGGGGGGCAGGAGGAGAAAGGGAAGGGAGAGAAGGAAGGTAAAAAGAGAGGGAGAGAGAAAATGATATTTATTTTAATGAATTGGTTCATGTGTTTGTGGAGGTCCAAGTTCAAAATCTGCAGGCCAGCAGCTGGAGGAGACCCAGGGAAGAGCTGCAGTCCGACTCCAAAGGCCATTTGCTGGCGGAATGTCCTTCTCGCTTGGGGAGGTCAGTGTTTGTTCTATTAAGGCCTGCAGCTGATGGGATGAGGCCCACCACATTATGGAGGGCAATCTGCTTTACTCGAAGTATACTAATTTAAATGTTAATCTCACCCAAAACACACATTCACAGAAACATCCAGAATAGTTTCATCAAATATCTGGGCACCTGTGACCTAACCATGTGAACAGATAAAATTAACTATTGTAGTCCCAGGTGAGCAGATGTGAGATGTGGACATGCTGGTCAGAGGCCCCGCCCCGGCCATACACACATTACCCCACCACCAAGGTCCAGGACTCCGGTAGGCAGAACAGTGTGGAGGAGGGAAACATGAATGTCTCATCATCAGAAGAGAACTTCTCCACGGGGCAAGGGTCCTGCTTCCATCCTCTCTCTTCCTATTCTCCTTTCCTCCTTGTACTCCCACTTGAGTCTGTCTGATGCATCCTGGGCCTGCCTCCCAGTCTCGGACACTCCTCTTCTCCTCTCTGGAGAAAGAAATCCCCGTCCCTTTGGCTCTAGACCAGACATGGCACAAGTGATGGCTCACCTGACAATATTTGGTGCCTCCCCCCGCCCCCAGCTACCTGAAATAGGCAAGATAAAAAAAAAGTCAGGGCATGTGTTACACAGATGGAACTTCAGTGTGAATCACAAAGTTTTCCCTTCTAATAGATTGCTGCTCCTAAGCTTACCTGATAGAGAAATCCTCACCCTCCCCAGCTTCCCCCATCCCCAACCCCACCCCATTCTGGGATGCTTGGGATGCAGATGGGCACCCAGGCCCAGGTCAGAACTCCTCCAGAGAGAGCCACGGGTCCACCCTCAAAAGGACAAGAACTACACACACCTCACCAAAGTGGGCACTAATATCATGATTTCTTCCTCAGAAGAACGCAGGCCAGTTTCAAATCAAGGTAACTACTTCCCTTGTCAGTATGGCCTTGGCCTTGACCCTTTCATAACTGTACACCTCCCAGTGGGAACCTGACGTAGTCACAGTGGAACCTGCTCCAGCAGGAAAGGCTTCTCTTCGTGCAGGGAAGGACCCAGCTCGAATTATTTAATTTTTATTCTAAATCTGGGTCTAATGAAATGTGGGGGAGGTTTCAGTTCACCTGACACACGCAAACATAGAATCCTGCAAAACAGTTTGTCACTTGCTATTTTAAGTTGTTATGCAACCATCTTTTTATATCATAATATTCACCTGAAATATGATTTTTAACTTGTATAGTATTTTATTGTGTGAATGTGACATAATTTATCGTATCCCTGTAATCGAACAGTTACTGCCTAGTTGTCAGCGTGGTTTGCAGAGAGGAGCAAACTTTGCCACCCTGAAATGTGTCTTTTTGGCAATAATTTAGGTTGACTAGTTTTTCTAGTTACCTTCCACTTCTCCCTTGATTGCTAAAAAAAAAAAATAGATAAAGGGTGTGTTCCTGGAATAGAGCTATCACCAGAGGTAGCTACAAAGAGTATGAACTAGGTGTGGTGTGGGAGACCAGGCAGCACCCAGAGATCAGAGTCCACTGTGTCCTGTCGTCTCTGCAGGGCCCAGCAAACATTTATTTACCAAACGTTTGCTTTTCAATCTCCATGTAAATTGCCTTCCTCCTCTTTGAAGTCCCAAACCACTACCCACTTCCCCTTAGCTCAAGATGGCGTTTGAACCTCAACTACCCAATTTGTCCTTGTGTAACAGAGTGGCGAGGCCAAATTTCTGGAGAAGGCAGGGGGCAGAGAGAACCCCCAGGCAGAGCTGAAGATCAAGAGCAGCTTGCCCTCCCTGTGAAGGGAGGGGCCGCGGAGCAGGGAGATTGCCTGAGGCAGCCAGGCAGCTCAAGACTTCAGAACGGAACTTGTACAGAGTATGCGTAGTTCCAGACTCAGCCCCCTTGCTAAACATGGCGGCCAGAAGAGGGGCAAAGGCAAACATGACCAACATTAGCTCTCATTGGTTGCAAAGCTGGACACTCCCACTGGCTTCCAGGGCACATGGGATTCTAGGAGAGGGCTTTTAAACAGAAGGTGGGCAACTGGGAGGCTTCAACAACAGAAATTTATTGTCTCACAATTCAGTTCTTACACTGGAAGTCCAAGGCCAAGGTGTGGGCAGGGTTGGTTCTGTGTGAGGGCTGTGAAGGAGAATCTATTACAGGTTTCTTGCCTAGCTCATGGTAACCTCCAGTGATCCTTGGCTTGCAGATGGCATTCTTCCTGTGTCTTTTTAAATTAAATTTATTGGGGTGACATTGGTTAACCAATTATATAGGTTTCAAATATACAGTTTTATGATATATCATCTGTATATTGCATTGTGTGTTTACCACCCTAAGTTAAATCTCCTTCTGTCACCATATATTTGACCCCCTGTGTCTTCACATTGTCTTCCCTGTATGCAGGCCTCTGCCAAATCTCCCCATTTATAAGGATACCAGGCATATCAGATCACAGCCCATCCTAACAGCCTCATTTTAATTTGATTTTGCCTCTGTAAAGACCCTTTCTGCACATAAGGTCATAACCTGAGAACCTGGCAGTTAGGACTCCAACATCCCTTTTATTCTTTTTTTCAGGGGGAACATGATTCCACCCATACACTAGAAGATACCAGTTAGAACCCTTGAATTGGCAAGAATTTACAAGTCTGATGGCAGATGTTGAGGAGGAGGGGCTCAATGGAGTATCATACACAGCTGGTGAGAGTGAAAATTGAAATAGCCACTTAAAAAACATTTTGACATTATCTTGCAGAGTTAATTATGTACATTTCTACTTTTAGCTATATTCCCAAGAGAAACTCTTGCCCACCTGTACTGGGAGACATCGACAAGAATATCCAGGGCAGCTCGGCTCCTGACAGCAAAATGGTGCCCATCAACAGCTCACTGGACATGTTAATGCTGCTGTAGTCACATGATTGAGCATAACCGCATAGAGCTTCCTGTAACATCAATGAATTTTGCTGTAATGATTAGCTATTGCCACAATAATGCAGCATAAGAAATCACCCCAAGTTTCCAATGATGAAAACAACAATCATTCATTCTCATGGATCTGCAGCCTGCCTGGGGCTTGGTTGATCTTGGCTGATACAGACTCAGCTTGGCCAGTGGCCCTGCCTCCAGTAAAGTTCTGTGGATTAACCAGCACTGCTCTGCCAAAAGATGTCAAGTCAGCAGTTGAACTTTTAGGTCTTGTAACACAACATGGCCAAGCTCAAAGTCTTGGGACAAGGAGATAATCTACCCATGATAAGGCCATGGTGAGGGTGCTGATTTGGGAGGTGTGAAAGATTGGAACCAATGTTCCATACTTAGTATGGAGAAAAAAAAACCCAAGTGAAAAAAGCAAGTCTCAGAGGACTTTTGCTGTCCCTTTATATTAAAGTTTAAAAATAAGCAAAGTTAAACAATATGTTATTTAAGAATACACAAATATGTAACAAAATAAATAAGCAAGAGTATGCTAAACACAAAATTCAGGATGATTGTTACCAGCTTGGCAGAGAACAGGTAGATAGAATGTAAGTTATTGGTAATATTCTAGTTATTGGGTTGGATGGGGGTTTATCAGTGTTTATTATATCAGTCAATCAATCAATTAAATGAAGAAATGGAAAAGGTCAAGCATGAGCAATGATGAGGGTGTCCCATGAACTAAAGTTCATGATTAATCTTACTCTGTAAACATGAGGTTCAAGAAGTTCTGCGGGACCCCTGCTGACTAAAGGCCCTGGCCGGACCTGGAGAATGTGGGTCTGCATCCTCAGGGCCTCCGAAGTTCCTGAAATCTCTCCTTCAGTGCGTTTGGTTTTCTCCCAATGTAGACCCAGAATTACACTAAGAACCCTGGGATAGCACCCACTCAGAAGAGAGAGGAGGAGAAAGGAGAGTCCTTTCCCTGCTTCGCAGAGAATGTCACCATCCTGGGACTGCATCCCATGGGAGAAGTCAGCAGGGTGGCTGGTCCTGTGCCTCTGGGACATGCATTATATTTGGTTGAAGGAAGGAGTTGAGAATCTGTGCCTTGGAGAAGGGTTGCCATGTACAGCCATTCAGGTCATGCCCCGCTCAACTGCAGAGGAAATCACTTCCATGGTTGGATAGGTTCCAGGTCCTCTCAGGATGCGTGAGTGGCGCCCCCTGGAGCTGTGCATAGTGGCGCTGCCTCAGCGACCAGCTCCAGGAGCGTGGGATTAAAGACTGAAACACAAAGGTCACTTTGGGACACCTCGTGTTCAAGGATCCCTGGTCTCCTGCCGCAGAGGCACCAGTCAGAGTCACTGGACACCAGGGATTCTAGATCAAGAGAAACTGGCCAGACAGAAGCAAAGAGGGGAGCCCAGGATTAAGCAAAGACAGGAGACGGGGAAAAGATAAAGGGCCTGGAGCCTGGCAGAAACAAAGTTCCGACAAACCCCTCAGCCTCCTCTCCAGCCATTTCTCCTCACATCACAGCTCTTTACAAACAGAACACCTCCCATCCCTTGAAAGTGGCAGGGAGAGAGGGGGAGAGAGTCAGTCACAAAGAACCTGGCTTCTTGCTGGACTGGAGGCTAGGCCCACTCTGGGGGGCTCGGAAGCTCTGGTCCCCTGAGGCTTCACCCCAGGCAGGCTGAGTGGTGGAGGAGGTGAAGTAAGGGCAGGGTTTTCTGGAGGAATTTATTCGGGGTGCCCACTTTCAGGGGCATCCTGGTACAGAGGGTTACCAGAAACTGTGAACTGATGTGTGAGAGAGTGAGGAGTGAGGCAGGGTTTCCTCTGCGGAGCTCATGGTGTGGAGGGTTTGGAAGGCCTGGGAGTGGCCCCTGTCCCCAAGAATATCCCCTGTGGTCCAGGTGGGCCACAGGGCCCACCCTTTGGTGCTCATGCACTCGAGCAGTCAGACCCGAGGGAGGCCAGGCCTGCGGCTCTTCCCCACATTAAGGCTGTAGCAGCCCAAAGGCAGCCCTGCTCTCCCCTGTCCCCCATTCCCCTCAGTGACCCCCAAGAAAAGGTAGGTGGAGGTCAATTCAATAGTGCATACTTCTTTTTTTAATAAGTCAAACTTAAGCACGGACGTCAGTTAGAGTCTGTAGTAAGAGTTGCGTCATTACACAGTTATGCAAGGCCCGTCCCTCTTGCCCCGTTTCTCTCCCCTGAGTCAGAGGCAACTACTCTCAGTTTTAGCTGATTTTTTCAGTCGTCCATTCGTGGCACTAAAACATGCCTGCATTGCTACCAGTTGGCGTCTCAGGTCTACACGATCTAAGGATTGCCCACTGTGAGAGGCGGGCATTGTGCTCCACTCACACGCACACCCCAGCCCACGCTTCCCAGCCCATCGACCTCCCCCTGCACCGGCGCTTCCTTGGTTTTCCCAGTGGTGTGAGTGAACGGTTTTCATACCGCTCAGCACGTCCACAGCTGGTCTGCTTCTTGAACAAAGCGGGGTGTGGACCTGACCTGAGTGGGTGAGCCACGTTTGTGGAAGGAATCAATGGCAAACAGTCCACAGACGTTAATGAAGCATGTCTGCTGACGACAGGGCGCCCTGCTTGGGGCTGGCGTGCAGGCCCATGCTGGGGTGAAGTGTTCCCTGGCTCAGTGACGTAATGGTCCACACATAGGCGGGGCCCGAGGAGGGTTGGGCTGTGCGGTCTTGAAACTGAGGGGTGGGGCGGGGGCTTGTCACTCACAGCCGTGTCCTCCGCCAATGACCAGGCAGGGTTTGGAGCCACAATTCATAACCAGTCGTGTTCCAGGCACAATGTTCCAATCCCCATAGCAAACTTGTGAAGGGAACAGGACCAGCTCCACGTTCCAGGTGAAGAAACGGAGACCCTGGGGAAATCAGGGGATGTGCGTGAGGTCGCGTGCAGGCGGGCCCAACAGCACTCGAACCCAGGTCTCTCTGGCCCCAAATTCATACTCTAGCCTTTCCACAGTCCCCAGAGCTCTGGAAAGCGGACTGTGGGTGCGCTGCCATCCCCCTACACATCAGCCCCCACACGTGGGCACTGGGAGGGAAGCCATTCAGAGAGGGCTCTGCCCTGCATTGTCCCCCTCCCTGTGGGTGTTGGCTTGGGCGGGTGGGGGGTGTCCTGGCTCAGTGATCTTCCCTGGAGGGTGGCTGAGGTCCTGCTGGGGTTAGGAAAGGAAAGGTGAGGTAGGAAAGGGAGCCCTGGCTGCAGGTTCATTTCTGGTGGAGGTGGGGAGGATATGTGGAGGGTTTTAAAAGGGATCCACCCCCAGCCCTAGCTTCTCATTGACCCCACCCTAAGCCAGGCTGGAACGGAAGCTGCTGGATGCTGGGCAACCTGGACAATTGCTAAGCTAGGGCAGCAGGGTGTGGCTTGACATAATTATAGTCTCTCCTGTTGCCGACGGCCTTGCTCACAGAAGAGGGTGTGAGGAGGCCCCCAGCATCGGAAAGCACACATTAGCACTGCAGACTGGGCCTGCGTGGTGACCTCCAGGCCCCCGGGAGCGCCCCACATCCAAGCACTGCCTGACCCACTATCTGCTGCAGGGGGCCCCGCGTCTCAGCACGGCCCATCTGGACCCCCCACTACCCCAGCTTGGCTCAGGTTTCCTTTTGAGGGTGGGTGTAAGTCTTACAGTGGCCTTGAACCAGCCCTCCCTCCATACAGGCCTCAGCTTCCTCAGCTTCCCAATGGGATAGGGGCTGCGTGTCTCTTGGGAGAAGAAAAGGATGTGAACCAGGGGGTCTGGCCCCACCATCCACATGCTCCAATTGCTCCTTCTCTCCTCCAGGCTCACCTCTTAGACTCTTCCCTCCCAGGAGTCTCTTCTGCCCTGAGCTCCCACAGAAATGTCCAGTGGGGCTTGGGAGGATGCTGGTACCTGAGCCACTCATTTCTCTCTTGTCACCCCCCTCGTGGAGGGCAGGGGTCTGACGTGAGAGAAGGATCAGGGGGCTGGAGCCTGCAAGAAGGTGTTGAGACTGTTGTCCTGAAACCCCTCAACCATCCTGCACCTCAGTTTCCCCAGCTGTGGAGAGGTGTGAGGTGAGAGGAGGCAGCATTTGGGGGCTTGGGGAAGGCAGACAGAGATGTTGAAACAGAGAGGGTCCAGGCTGAGTTGGGGGGAGGCAGGCATAGGATGAGGGCTGGGCCCACCATTGAGCTTGTTCTTGGGAGAAAGAAGAGGCCTGACCTCTGTCCCTGCTCTGGCCCTTTTCCAACTCAGGCCTTCCCCACTGTGGAGAGGGTGGCCGCCTGCCAGGTCACCTGGGAGCCCCCCACTTCCACCCCTGGACCCCTCAATCCTCCTGGCTGTGACCTGGTCACAGGACCCCCTCCCCCGCTCTGCAGTCACGCAGGTCTGAGGAAGGCGATGGGATCATGTGGAGACCTTCCCTAGTGGTCAGGAGAGGGGGGTGAAGCCAGGACTTAGGAGGTCTGGGTTCCGACACCTGCCTCACACCATCGTCCACCTACCCATTGCTTCCTCGGCAATGAGATCAGAGACTGCGCTAGGGGAAGGTCCCCTCCCCTGAGGGACTCCCCAAGTAAGCCCTGGGGGGCAGGGCCCTGCCACCAGGGGGGTGAGTGCTCCCTAAGGCCGGCCTTCTCCACTCCGAATCCAGCCCAAGAAGTTTGGCCCTGAGCCCAGGGACACCCCACGTGCGCTATTGGTAGAGTACCCCCTTCCTGTGGTAGAGGCATCCCCCACTCCCAAGTGGGTCAGGCCAGAGCAGCCCACGGCCGGCAGTTAAAATTTCAGGCAGAGCTCGGACTTACAGCCAATTAGCCTTTTTCTCCTTCTTATCCCAAAGGAAATTGCCTTTCCTGTCCGTCAACTCTCTAATTACCAGATGGGATGACTGAGATTTTGAGGACAATTAGGAGGAGGTCTGTCTTTTCCCGAACTGCCCGGTCCCCTCCTCTTCAGGCCCGCCCCTGTCTGGAGCCTTCCTCTAATTTGGAGCCACTTAGAACAGACAAGGAAGCCTTTAAAGCTAGGAGGAATGTCTCCCGGAACGCGTCCTGCCTGTTTTATAAGCTATGGCCAGGAGGACTGGCGAAGGCACTTGATCTGCAGAAGCACGGGAGAGGCACCCTGTTCAAGGGGCCTGTGGCCGCAGCGTCCTGCTGTGAAAATAACTGTGGGTTTGACGGCTGGAAGAGGAGAAAGGGCGGAATTCGCCTGCTCAGCAGGCCGAGAGTCACCCTAAACCAGGAGTCACCTCTAAGCCAGGTCTGAGAACTCTTCGCTGGGCCCTGCTTAGGCCTTTGAGATCACCTGTCAGTGGTTTGGATGCCACTTCTGAGCGGCCCTGTTCCCTCTGCACGCCTCCGCCTGACCCTGGACCTTCACACTACGCACCTACACTCCTGAGCAGCTCTGGGGTGACCTGGAATATTTCACTCATTCGCCCAGAGCAGAGAGAGCTCCCGATATGTCCTCCTCATCCTTCAAAGCCTGGTTTGTTGAACCCCACCCCGTAATGCCCCCTGCAAATGAGCAGTAGCTCTTTTCGTCTGGGTTCCTCACTCAGAACTCCCCCCATTTTGCTCACTGCTGTGTCTGCAGTGCCCAGCACTCGATAGGTACTCAGTAAATATTTGACGAATGAGTGAATAAGAGCACACACTGTCTGGCCGGGTTACTAAAATGGCCCAAACTCAGGGATTGTCAAGGACGAGTTTTTCGTCCCCCAGAATACCCAGTGTAGGGCTACAGTAGACAGTCAATGGGCGCTTTGCCAGTTTACGTTGCTATTGCTTGGAAAACAGTGATCTCTCCAACAAAGGTGGTAGGCAAACAAGGGCCACCTGATGGGGAGGCTGCGAAGGACTCCCGGGGTCTAGCAGGGCTGGGCTCAGAGGGCCAATGGACTCCCCTCTGCGCTCCCAGAGGCCAAGTGGTTGGGGGGCTGTCAGGGGAGCAGCGGTGGTGAGGCCAAGGCCAAGGACCGGCAAGTCGTTCTTACTCTGTAGGGTGGGGGTCAGAGAGAGAAAATGATTCTGGCGGGAAAGGGCAGAGGAGGGAGCACGCAACGTGGGCAAAGGCTTTGAGGAAGGAGATTGAGGGAAGCGTGTGTGAACAGTGAAGGTCAAGGTGGTGACTGGCTGGGGCAGGGACCAAAGGCTGTGGGGCAGAGAGGACAGGGGACAGACTGCTGAGCATGAGGAGTTAGTGACAAGAGATAAGGAGTGAGGGGTGACAGGTGAGGTTATGTTCTCAAGTGGTCTGGGTGACAGGGGTCACCTGGCAAGGAGGTGGCTGCATCTTAAGACAGTTGTTCTCTTTCAAGTTCCCTATGGGCCCGGTCACACCTGGGACCTGGGGTTGCCCTCTGTCTGGAAATCAGGGTGTTCCTCACAGGGCACTAAGTATGCCTCTGACTCGCTGGAGCCAACCTGGAATTCCAGTTCCGAGGCTACTTGCTCCCAGCAGCCCCCGGCTGGGAGCGAAGGCCCCTCAGGGCTCTCTCTGACCCCAAGAGTTGGCTGTCACAATAGTCACTTCAGCACAGTAGTCAGCTAAGCCAAACGACGTGACCCAGCAATGGCGCCGGGCTAAGAGGGACTGCGGCAGTGAGGTTTCCTCAAGGACGCCATCCACGTGGAAGGGGGCGCGGTCTGCCCTCCAAATCCCGGCTGGTGATTTCAGTGCCCACCTCCTTCCCACGGCACTGGGACAGGTTGCGGGGCTGCTGGCACTTTCTCAGATGCGGAAACTGAGGGTCTGTGTGTTGTGAGTGAAGGTTCCACAGTGAGGGCAGAGCCCAGAGCTTCTCCTTCTCAGGGTTGTTGCGTGTTCCCTGCACCCCCGACCCCTGTGCCCCAGGGACAAGTGTTTCCCAGCCCTCTCTCTCTGGGGGTCCCACGAGCTCCAGAAGATTTCAGACCCAGCTCTTCTTGATATGGCGGAGAAGGAGGCTGAGGCAGGAAGCTGTCAGGACCAATTTGCCCAGAGTTTGTGAACTCTGCTGCGACTACTCCCACCTCACGGTGACTCCCTCTGCATTTCCCTCTCTCCCCCCTTCCGCGGCTGCCTGGCTCAGAGCTGTCCTGGGCCCTCAGGAGCTCCTGCATGGTCCTGGGCCGAGGTCCCCGGAGACAGGAGCCTAGGGGCATCCTGTCCTCGTGTGAGAAGGCTTCCGGCCAGCAGGGAGCTCAGACTCGCACGGCATCATCTCTCCTGCGTAGCAAGGCCAGAGCCAGGAGAACCCAGGCCGAGCTCAGGGAAAAGGCCGGGAAAGGCTGCTCCCCGGGGCTGGTGCAGACGGCGGCCACCTGCCCCTCCGCATAGGCCCAGAAGGGGCAGGCCCCTGCCTGGCTCACACAGTCTCTGGAAGCGGGTGGAGGAGGGGCTGGGTCTGGAATCCAGGCTCCTGCCCCAGAGTCAGCTGCCCTTCTCCCTGGCCTGTGGCCAGTCCCTGACAAGGGACAGCATGGCAAGGCCTGGCTCCAGCTCGGCAGGGAGGGTTCCACCACCAGCCTCGGGGAGGTCGGAGGTGTCGGCCACAGTCCGCCAGTCTGTGGTGGCTCTGGGAGGGCAGCACCGGCGTGGGCAGAACATTCCGAAACTTCTTTCTGGGACCACTAGGAAGAGGGCCCTTGGTCAACCAATGTACCTGTGTGTGCCTCAGTTTCCTCACCTGGAAAATGAGGTAAGGATGGAGCGTGAAGATGTTTTAGAACATGGCCTGACTTTCTGCGTTAAAGAAGTGTTCGCTACTCTTCTCCTGATCGCCGTTGTTATGTGTCCTCCCCCACGGCCGGAGGTCAGGCGCACCGGGGTGTGGAGGCCTGCGCCCAGCTCCGGGACGGCTAAGCTGCCCTGTGCCTGGGGATGAGTGAGCTCACTGCCTGAGCCCGGCACTGCCGGCCCTGGCAGCTGATCAGACGGATCGGGGGCAGACTCGGTTGGACAGATGGGGCGGCCGGGCTGCAGTGGACACACGGGGGGCCCCTCCAGGGGTAGACGCAGGCTCAGCTCCGCACATGCGCTGGAGAACCCTTGGGCTGGGCCAAGCCGAGAGAGGATGGGGCTTGTCCAGATGTGTGTGTGGGGCCAGAGTGGAATGGAGATCTGATTTTTCAATTCTCCCTTATCAGAATCACCTCTATTTTTCTTCTGTCTCTCTGCTTTTCCGCTCTCTGAGGAGGGCCCAGGCTGGGGCGGGCAGTGGTGGCACACAGCCCAGGGCCAGGCTGATGCAGAAACCCTCCGCGAGAACTGACCGGGGGTGTCACGTGCTACACACGTTTCATAGGAGAGACTGAGCCTCCTGGAGGATGGCGTCCTGCCCAGAGTCACGCAGCTTGAGGGCTCGGGCCCTGTTGCAGCTGTAGATTTCCCCAGCTGGTGCAGGTGGCCCTGCCTTGAGAGGTCTGCTGCCCTGGCATGGTCCAAGGCCAAGTCTTCCCAGTTGTGTATCTGACTTTGTATC
Organism: Micronycteris hirsuta; assembly: GCA_004026765.1. NCBI lineage: Eukaryota > Metazoa > Chordata > Mammalia > Chiroptera > Phyllostomidae > Micronycteris > Micronycteris hirsuta. Next base: position 545,332 of record PVJI01000013.1, read on the forward strand.
TTTACCCAAGGGCCCCTTCCTGGGCCCTGGGCCCTGGACTACAAAGATCCGGTTGGCCCAGGGCTGGTGGGAATCTTCGGGGCTTGGACTCTCTCTGGATCTGACAACCCCACCCACTCTGAATGGCCCCAGACAGGTGTCTGGCAGGGAACACTCCATCCTGTCCTTTGTCACTTTCCAAACTGTTATCCAGACCTGGAAGAGTATTTAAAGAGCCATCCCTGGCCTGCCCCAGCCCTGCTGCAGCGCGAGGGAGCACTCCAGACCATGGTAGGCTAGGGCTGCCCTGCCTCCTGACCCTGACCTCATCCTGTGACCTTGACTTCATTTGTGATTCTGACCTTCACCTCATTGCCTGAACCTTTCTCCTGACCTTGACCTTGCTCCTCTCATTGACATCCTAGCCCTTGACCTGATGTCCCTGGTCCTGACCTTTTCTTCACCCTCGATGCCATGCCTGCACCCTGGCCCATCCAGGGCTGCCCTTGATGGGGGGCCAGTCTGTACACGTGGGTCCTGATTTGGGTCTGCTTTCTTGGATTGGGTGGGGGCTGCAGAGGTGAAGGGGAGGATGAGGAAGAGGAAGGGAGAGAAAGACAAGGTGGGCCAGGCTCAGACTTTTCAAGCCAGATGTGGGGCTCTGCCCGCGTTGAGAGGATGTGACTCCTGTGAGGGTCGGGGCGGGATTCCAGGACAGCCTGTGTCCTGCTGGCCTTGCCTGGAGGCCCTTCAGCCCCCGTGGGGCCTGCGCTGCTACCCTCCCTCCCCTGCGCTCGCAGGGCCCTGTTCTTACAGGCCTGTCGCACACTCTCATCAGGCCCTCTGGCCTGAGAAACTCTGACTTGGCTATCAAACTCCAGCTCAGAAGCCACCTCCTCTGGGAGGTCTGCCCTGAGTACCCAGTGGCAGAGGGGCTTCTCTGCGTTCTCAGCCACCACCCTCAGCTGACTGTCTCCCAGCTGGGCTGTGGGCTCCTTGGGGACAAGGATGGGGCCTGACTCAGCTCTGGGTATCTGGGTCTGGGCAGAGAGCCCGGCTGGAGATCAGCAGGTACCTAATAATTGTCCTGATGCCTTGAGATAGGCGCAAATGGGGAAACTGAGGCTTAGAGCCTGTAACGGCTTTTTCTGAACATCACCGAGGCTGTGAGCGGCCAAGGCAGGATTGGAACTCAGTGTGGGCTAACCCCTTCTGCCCCGAGGTGATCTTTTCAGGGGATTTTTATGTTTTAGGGGCACATTTTAAGCAGGAATTCCCAAGACAGCCGGCCTGCCAAGGGACCAGTTTGGGAGATCAGTTCCCCCGTGCAGTCCTCCTCTGGGCCTCCCGGGACAGGGCCGGGCACACAACAGGGCGGTGCCTCACGAGGGGGTCGCGGAAGGCTGGGGTGGGCAGGGGTGGGTGACGCCAAGGCCGAGGGCAGGTCTGAGGAGAGAAAGGGCAGAATATCCCACAGACGGAAGTGATCGTCTTTATTAATCAGAGGGAAATGTATATGTAATTATGTGAGATGAACTCTGCAGGGAGGTTCTTTTCTTTATGATGTCTGAAGGGATTTATAAATATTACAGAGGTTTTACGGCATCATAACGTCCTGGCTGCCCTGCCAGCCCCCCTTTCAAAGGATTAGTGGAGACAAAGCACCCAGTAAAAGCTAATTATAAGTCAGCCGTGCTGCTGCTCCTGAAGGGAGCCCAGGCGCCGGAGGGAAGTGGGGGCGAGTGCAGGGGTGGGGGAAGTTGGGTGGTAGGACAGGAGTGAGCTGGGGGAAGGGAGACCACACAAGCACTAGGGGTGGGGGGCACGTGCTCTGGGGATGGGCAGACAGGACTTAGCAGGAGGGTGGTGCAGGCAGAGACGGAGGCAGGAGTTGGGGGTGGGGGGATGGGAGCGACAAGCCTGTGTCTCTTCCAACTCCTTGCTTATGGCGGCCCTAGCGATGGACGCTGAAGGCAAGGTTTCCTCCTGGGGGGGTGCGGTTCTTGAGGACGGAGAGCTTTCAATGAATGCTCATAGAGGACTCCCAGGCACCGTGACATCCTGAAAGAGACCTTGGAATTATTCCGTGTGGGTGGTTGCCTGCTCTACCTGCTGGGGAGCTTACCCCTGAGCTTTGGGTCCCTACTCCAAACTGATCCCCACTCTGAGTCAGGCCCTGGGAGGGACAGGGGATCTCAGAGACGAACAGACACAGACATATGGCAGGACAGTGTGGTCACGCGATGGGGAGTCACTGCTAGACTGGTGGGGAGGGAAGCATCCGGGGAGCTCTAAATTAGCGTGGGGGTCAAGGAAGGCTTCTCAGAGGAGGTGGCAGAGAAGTTGAGCCTGGAGGATGAGAATTCTGCCAGACGGAAGGCAGGGAAGGTATTCCAGGTAGTGGGAATGGCAGAAGCAAATGTTGGGAGAGAAGCTCAAAGCAGTTTTGGGACAGAATGAGGGTCCTGGGAGGGTGGGGTTTGAAGCGCTGGGAAAGAGACAACGGACAGACCCCGCAGGGCTGAAGAGCCCAATGTCACGCCAAAAACACCTGGGATGGTGGCAGGCGAGGAGGGGGCCCCACTTGGGGTCCGATGCTAGAAAAGACACCCCTCTCTGCTTCACAGCCTGGGAGCAGACCACCCGCCTTCCGGAGCCCGGGGGCCCAGGTCAGGAAGCAGCTGGCTGGCCCTGTGGCGGGGAGGGGGGGTGGGGAGGGCGCTCCTGTGGGCTTCTTGCTGTGGCTGGAAGCCACCCTGCTTGTCTGCATGGCTGTATGAGGAGCGCTGCCTGCCTGTCTGCTTCCTGCGGGAGGGGGGCGGGTGTGTCATTCAGGACAGTGACACTGGGAGATGCGGCGTGAGGGTTGGAAAGCGGTGAATGGCTGACCTCCCCGGGAAGGGGCTTCGCAAGGCCTCACCCGGTACCTCACAGACACCGAGAAGAGCCCGAAAAAGAACAGAAGGTGGAGCCAGCTCCAATGTCTTCTCCATGTTTGATCAGTCCCAGATCCAGGAGTTTAAAGAGGTTGGTCAGTGCTCCCCGGGGGCCATTGGGAGGATTCACATGCCACCTAGAAAGCACTGGGGGAGCCAGCAAGGCGTGGGCTCAGCCCTCAGTCCCCGAGGGGCAATGATGTCACTATTCTTTGTGGCCACCACGGTGTGCCTCAGAACCTGAAGGTGTGACTGCTGTCCCCGTGCAGTCCTGACCCCTCTCTACCTGAGCCTTTGCTTGCTGAGTGACCTTGGGAAAGCCCTTCCTCTCTCTGTGCCTGTTTTGCTCTCTGTAAAAGGAGCTTCAGTGAACAGGAAATGAGGTACAGGCATGAAGCTCCAGCAGCATGCTGGTGCACCGTAGGAGCTCAGCGCTGGTTGGTCATCGCTGCCACGCTGGCATCCTGCTGAGCTGGGTAGCCTGGTAGCCCGAGCAGGGTGACCGGGCAGCTGTGTGGAGGAGGACAGATCCTTGGGGGGAGGGGTGGTTTCCAGGGAGGGAAGCTGGGTTTGGGTGAGTGGGAGGGTGACCTTTCAGTGCCCGTGTCTCTGCCAGGCCTTCACCATCATGGACCAGAACCGGGATGGCTTCATCGACAAGGAGGACCTGAGAGACACCTTTGCTGCCCTGGGTGGGTGGCCAGCAGCTGCAGAGGTCGGGGGTTCGGGGCAGAGCGGGCCGTCCAGGCACTGAGTGGCTGGGGCAAGCCAGGGCAGCAGTGGCTGTGAGGGGCTCGTGTGTCATTTGGGGGTGCAGGGAAGGCATGGTCGACACCGGGAAGGCCAGGAGGGGCTCCTGGTTGTCAGAGGAGGACTTGCCAGGGAAGGTGCCCTCTTGTGGGGAGGGCATTTCAGGTGCTGAAACAGGCTGTACGAACATCAGGGGCAGATAGACGGCCGGGGAGCTTCCGGTGGGGAGAGGCTGGAGACGTGCACAGGCCTCACGGTTCCACGCCTCGGCTGCCAGGGCGAGATTTTGTACCGTCTACAGCCCAGGGAGGGGCCTGAAGGGGGCCTCAGGGACTGGGTGGGGGTGGGGTGGGGGATGAGCCTGAGGGGAGAGGAGAGGACCAACTCATGCCTGGACTGAGCTTTGAGCTCCCAGAGATCTGATCGTCCCCTGGAACCATGAGGAGGCCCAGAGTCCCAACCTCCTGGCAACCAGTTATTTCCTCTGGGGACAAACGAGCCCGAGGCCCAGGTTTTCCAGCCCCTGTGCACCTCAGTTTCAGTTTCTTTGAGCCTGTTTCCTCATCTGTAACATGAGGATGACGAACAACTAACTCACTCTCCTTTTTAGGGAGGCTGAGGTGGTGGCAGGGGGCGGTGAGGCGGGGCGGGGGGGCAGCCGGTGCTGACTGGCTGAGTGGGCCCCCAGCAGGTGGGCAGGGCCTTAAGGTCCAGTCCGGGGCCAGTGGACGGGAGAGCTGGGAGACTCTACAGGAGTTCTCCCTGCAGGCAGTGTCCCCTCTGACCCTCACGTGCTCCCGGTGTCCCCGCCTCTCCCCACCCCCAGGCCGAATCAATGTGAAGAATGAGGAGCTGGAGGCCATGGTGAAGGAGGCCCCTGGGCCCATCAACTTCACAGTTTTCCTGACCATGTTTGGGGAAAAGCTGAAGGGTGAGCGAGGCCCCGGGTGGCCCTGGGGAGGGAGGGGTGAGTGCATGCAGGCAGGCTGGGCCCTGTGTGCACACATGCCCCTCGCCGATGCCCACCCCAGCTGGGAGCCTGGTGTCACCCCCAGGAGCACGCACCTTCGCAGCCCTGCCTCAGTCTCCACCCCTGCCTCACGGAGTGGCGATAACTGTAGTGACCCCTGCTTGCAGGGCGGTGAGGGGCCTAGGGGGACAATTAGTGTGAAAGCTCTGCCCCCATCAGGACGCTGCCTCAGCCCCACCTCCCTGCCCTGGGCTTCATCTTGCCTGCTCTGCTTCACTGCCCCCCCCCCCCTCCTGGCCACAGGAGGAGAGGGGGTGGGGTTGGGAGCTGCTGTGACCGATCACAGTTCCTCCCCTCGGGAAAGGATGGAGGGGTCTCATTCACAAGTGAGAAGACTTGGGCTCAGAGGGGTCACCACAACTGCCCCAGGCGTCCCAGCAACAAAGTGGCAGGGACAGAACCTAACCCCGACTCCTGGTTCTAACCATTGCACCTCCTAAGATGCAACGCCAGGCCTGGGCGCAGGGTGGTGTGGGGCTCAGGACGTCTCTGTCCCTTTCTCTCCAGGTTGTGGGAGCTGCCCCCCACCCCTTAATGATGTTCCTGGGCTCGAGGGTGCCATGGTCAGAGGGAAGGGCCAGCTTGGACTGCAGCTGCCCTGGGAGGTGGTCCTTGTAGCCACCCCACCCTCAGGGTGCCCCTGCCTGATGCTTTCCCTTCCTCTGCTAGCTCTGGGTTCAATACCTAGCCCCTCACTGACCCCCAGGGTGACCTTGGGCAAGGCTTCTCTGCTCTTTGCACCTTGGTTTTTGTCTGTAAAACGAGCATTGGCAGTGTCCTGAGGCTGCTCTAACAAGTGACCACACACTTGGTGGCTCGACCGAACAGTGATGTACTCTCTTGTGACCTGGGCTGGGCTTCCCCGCTCCGCCAGCAGGGGAGACAGGGCTGGGGCCGGCTGGGCAGGCACTATCTCTGCCCTCTACCAGGACAAGGACGCATCATGAGGTTCCCAACAGTGATGGGTGAATGTAGCCACTCTGTCCCCTTTTGATGAGGTTCAAAGTCTGCAGAGCAGAGTGGCTGTGGGGTCAGCACTGTGCCAGGCCTGGTCACTCTGGGCCAGCCTCAGAGATGCCTAATGACCCAGACACCATCCTGTTCTGGATGAGCTCCCAGTCTTACGGGGGAGACACAGCCGGCCCTGGCCCAGTCTGATGGGGGAGACACAACCGGCCCTGGCCCAGTCTGATGGGGGAGACAGAGCCGGCCCTAGCCCAGTCTGATGGGGGAGACACAGCCGGCCCTGGCCCAGTCTGATGGGGGAGACAGAGCCGGCCCTGGCCAGTCTGATGGGGGAGACACAGCCGGCCCTGACTCAGTCTGATGGGCTAGAGCCCAGCGTGGCAGAACAAGCAGGGGGCTTTGGACGTCAAAAGAGTTGGCTTCAAACCCTTCCTCCACTTATTAGTGGGGACCTCCAGCAAGTAACAGAGCCTCTTTGAGCCTCAGTTTCCTTTTTGACAAACTGGGGACATTAGCACCCACCACGTGAGGCACTCTGGGGGTCCCATGGTATAAAACAGCGAAGCTGCAGGGTGGAGCTCGGCACAGAGCGCTCAGATGAGCTTGCGGCCATGACGGAATAATGTTTGTCCAGATCTTTACCATGAATGATGCATCATCATAACTGATTCTGGGAAGCGGGCAGCAAACAACACCTTTTTCTCCACTTCACCAGTGATACAGCTTAGCCTTAAAGAAGGAAGGGGACATCCCTGGTCCACAGAGAGTGGTAGAGCAGTGTGACGGAGGCGAAAGAGCACCACATATGGGTCACCCGGCCACCTGCTGTCACTCACACAGTCTGTGAGGCCTTGGGCAAGACTTCTCTCCTGGGCTTCAGGTCCCCCACCTGTACAATCAGGGGGCTGGGTGTTCAGTCTTGCTGTGGGAATACAGCTATTTCTTCTAAGGACTTCTTTTCCTGAAGCCCATGCTATGGAAGTGATAAAACCACAACTGCTCCTCCCATTGCCCCCCACCCCGCAGCCGGCTGGCCCACCTCCCTGCCTCTGGCCAAGACAGCCTTGCAGACCATCTCACGCCACTGCCTGAGTCCTGGCCTTCGGGCCCCAGTGCAGCACGTTTCCCTCTCTCCCCGCAGCCTCCCGTCACATCTTGGGTTAGAAGAAAGTGCCAGAGTTGCCCTCCCACCTCGCTAATCACAAGGCAGCATCAGCTGTGAGAACTTGGACAAGCCATTTAACCTCCCTGAGCCTCATTTTCATTGTCTGTAAAATCGGGCCAATCGCCAGGAGGTTAAGCACGTAGCAAGTGCTCAGTCAGGGTCTCCATGTACAGCTGTGCAGGCTGTGCAAACCCGTGCGCAGTGGCCTTGGCTGTCACTGCTACTCCTCGTTTCCCCGAAACCTCTCTTCTCTTGCTTCCAGTGGGCTTGGCCCTCACTGTGGGGTGGAAGTTGGGGAAGAAGCTCCCCAAGCTGTTCATTTTGGTGCTCTCCCCGCCTGTGTGCACTGCTTCTAGGCACGGACCCAGAGGAGACCATTCTCCACGCCTTCAAGGTGTTCGACACTGAAGGGAAAGGTGTCATCAAGGCTGATTTGTAAGTCCCTTCTGCCCTCCATTTTGGTTTTTCCTTTCTCCAAACCTCGGGTACTGAAGGAGCTGGTGTGGGGTCTGGGCGGTGGCAGCCCATTCTCCTCTCTGCCCAGAACTCAGCCCGGCTCAGCCATGTCTTGATGTCCCTTCCCCTCTCTGGGCCTCAGCGCCCCCACTTCTGTGCGGAAGTGTACAGGGAATACGAGATCTCCAGGGAGGGCTTCCCAGGGGCAGGGGTCGGTGGGGGTAGAGGTGGGCCTTGAAGGATGACCAAAGGTGCCTGGGCTGTGGCAGGGAGTATTCTAGATGCAGGAGCACAGCGAGCGAAGTGCCAGGGCTTGGCGTGTGCGAGGAGGAGTGGGCTGTGGTGCAGGGTGTGAGCGGGGGACACTGAGCACAGGGAGGCAGGCAGGACCTGTAGGGGCAGCGCATTCACCAGGCCCTGGGGGCACAGGAGGGCCTGAGAAGGAGTTAGGCAGGGGCGACCCGGAGGCCAGCAGGGAGGAGAGGAGAGGGTCGCAGCCACTGTCACTGAGATGGGGGGGAGTGGGTGGGTGAGGAAACACCAGAGGCCAAAGACAATGGGATCCAGGGTTCTGGGGGGAGGAATGAACTGGATGTTAGCCAGGGCCTGAGTGGATTCGGGATGGAGGTGAGCACATGGGAAGGGACCAGCCCAGCTGGGAAGACAGAGAGATTAAGGTGGCTGAGGGCAGCCATCCAGTGGGCCACTGGGCTGCCCTCATGGAGGTGGGGGCACTGGCGCCTGCTGCGCCTGGGGGCCTCCGCCCAGTGAGAGCCCAGGGCAGAGAGCCAGGAGTGGCAGGCAGGGGCAGACAGGGCAGTGGCCACCTGTCCAGGGGCTGGGATGCCGAACTGACCTCTGAGCCATCCCTGGGCCATCCCTTCAGAGCCTCCAGGCCTCGCTGGGCCTGTGGGTGATCCTGGGCAGCCAAGATTTCCTCTCCAGGCGCAGGCTTTTTGACCAATTACTATGCTGCTCCAGGCCTTGGCTTTGAGACTAGTTTTGCTGCCTATTAGAATCATCACTTGATGGAGATGGGGTGGGAGGGGGCAGGGGGCAGGGGGAAGTGGAAAGGGTCTGTTTTGTCTCTCCCACATTTTCACCGTCCCCTACTCCCCAAAGCTGTGAGTCACTCTCTCCCAGGGAGTGGGCGATGGGGGTTTCTCCAGGCTGCAGCCCTTTCCTCCCGTCCCTGAGAGTACACAGTTCCCACCCCCATCCTGGAGACCCGGGCAGGCACTGGGGCAACCCCTGGGGTGGCCTGGATCAGCCCCTCTGCTGCCATTCACCTTCACTCCCACCAGCACAGGGCCAGGGCTGGAAGCAATACTTTGGGGACCCAATTTGGGAACCAAAGGCACGGCCCAGGGATAGGGGACATGGAAGATGTGGCTGCTTGCCAGTCAGGCCACAGAGGAGGCTCTGGTTGAAACAGAGTCTGTGAGAAGTCTCCAGCTTGGAGAGTTGGAAACTGTGACTGTCCTGTAGAAACATAAATAATGGAAAATGTGCGTTGGTCCTTAGCAGGGCCTGCCGTCGCTGGCACCACAGGGCACCGGGTACTCAGGGCCCAGGCAGGCCTCTGAGCCTGCCTCTGCCCGCTGCCCCCCAGAGCCCTCTGGGCATCCTCCTCCCAGCTCCTAAGGCATCAGTCTCTCCCACGCAGCCTCAGACTCACCTTCCACGCCTCATCTCCGGCCACTCCTCCAGGCCCAGGCAGCTCTGGCTCCTGTGGGCAGCCACTCTGGACCATCTAGGGGTCACCCCCCCACCCAGAACCTCAGTTTCCCTCTCTGTAAAGGGAGTTTATGGCACTCACTTCCCAGGGCCATAAGGAGCAAATGACACTGGCGCAGGCCCAGGAGGACATGCGCCTGGATGGACCTTCCCATCCCAGGGCTGAGCGTAAGCACCTTGCACACTGTAGAGCACCATGCAGATGTCAGCGACCATCGCAAACAGTAGATCCGGGAAAGCAGTAGAACAAAGGCAAAGAGGTTGCCCCAGTAACCTTGAGGTTGATTATTAGCACACGATGGGACATCAGAGTGGCCCCCAAGGTCATGTTGGAGTCCCAAGGTCATTACAGTTGGTTCCCACTTGATGCTGGGAGGAAAGTCTATGTTACAAAGGAAGAACCTGGGGCTGAGCTGAAGTGTCCGTCTGAGCCCACGTGGCTGTCTGGGGGCTGCAGGGCCAGCCCCATCCCCTCCCCTGCCCTCACTGGTGTCCTCCTGGGCCAGGACTCCTCCCCCAAGCCTACCTACCCTCCTCGCCCTGGGATCTGTGTGTCCCTTCACATGGTGGCCCTTCCCCTGAACATGACCATTTCTCTCCCTTGAGCAGCATCAAAGAGAAGCTCATGACCCAGGCAGACCGGTTCAGTGAGGAGGAGGTAAGCTCTGGCTTTTTAGGGGACCGTTCCGCACTGCTAAGAGTCTCCCTGGGAGGCACAGCCCTGCCCTTCTCGGGGGTCACCGCTGCCCCACCACCCCACCCAGACCACCCTTCTTTAGATGCTGAGAGGAAGCCTCCCTTGACTCCTTGGACGAGAGCACAAGGGTGGGAGTGAGGGTGGCTGTGGGGCCCTGGCCTCTGTGCCCTCCACTGCCACAACTCCATCTGCACTCTGACACCCCTGGGTGACCCCTGGTATTGGGCCCAGGTCCAGGCTGACTCCCTGATCCTTCCCCAGGTCAAGCAGATGTTCGCGGCTTTCCCACCAGATGTGTGTGGCAACCTGGACTACAGGAACCTATGCTATGTCATCACACATGGCGAAGAGAAAGACTAGAAAGGGATCATGGACCTCCCCACGGTCAGAGGCAGCAAACACAGGGCAGCCCGTGCGAGTCGGAGCAGCCAGTGGGGGGCTCCTGTGACTGATATGTTTAAGGAAAGGCTCCCCTTGCTTTGGGGGTGGGGCGCAAAGCGAGAATAAATAATGCTAACAAGTTCTGAGTTTTTGTGATTAATGCTCCTGCTGGGGAGAAAGCTAAACATTCCTATGTTGTTGGTTTTTCCAAAACTTTTTACTTCCCTGACTTTGCTCAAATGTTCCTGATGAGCTAGTGTTTAGAACTAATTGACAGTTATAATGATCCCCAGCTGGGCCACAGGACACTGCCTTCATGTATGAAGCTTTTATTGAGCACCTAGTGCATGCCAGACCCATTGCCAGTCCCGGGGCCGCAGCGACGAGCCAGTGCTGTCCTGGGCAGGAAGGTCACGCAGTGAGGAGGACAAGAATTGGGGTGAGGACACAGAGGACGGCAAGTCCAGGAGAGACCTGGAAGCGAGGAGCTTGCCGGAGGCAAAGGAGGTGGAAAGGAGGGGTCAATTTAGGGCATGTTTAAGGAGAAGGCCAAGAGCTCTTAAACAGGACACACAGCACCAACCATAAAATAAAAGTGCATAAAATAGACTTCATCACAATTGCTTCATCACAACTCCTGCTCAGCGAAAGACAACGTGAAGAATATGAAAAGGCAAGGCACTGGGCTGGAGAAGACATTGGCAGTGATAAATTTTGACAAAGATCTCATATCCCAAATATACTTTTTAAAAATCCTACACCTTGATACTGACTGGAAAGATAACCAAAACAAACAAACAAAGTAGATGACAAAAAGGATATCCAAATGGCCATTGAAGATCTGAAAATATGTTCAACCTCACTTCTCAAAAGAAAAATGCAAATGAAAACTTCCATCAGGTGCACACCCACTATGGCTAAAAGTAAAACGCTGGACAACAGCAAGTGTTGGTGAGGATGCGGAACAAACAGAACTCTTCGACTTTGGCAGCAGGAGCGTAAAGTGGGCCGACCACTGTGAACACTCTCTGGCAGTCTCTGCGAAAGCTGAAATATACGCATCTCCTGCGCCAGCAGTTCCACCCTAGACATACACGATCAGAAATGTCCCTCATACATCCTTTGAAAGACATGTGTAAGATTTTACAGATTTGTAAGAATCCCAAACTGGAAGCAAGACAAACTCCATCGAGAGGAGAACTGATAAATGATAATATGTGTGTGCAGCAATACAAATAAACTGCTGATACACGGCACAATGTGGTGATGGACTCATGTATCACACTGCAGAAATGACGCACACAAGAGAGCTTACTTAGTTTATTTAAAAATTTTTAATAAGAGCCTACTTTAATGGCACGTTTTTATTGAGGTATGGTTCACCTACCATAAAATTCATCATTTTAAAGTACATAATTCAGTGGCATTAAGTGAGGTAAGTACATTCACGGGGTTGTACAACCATCCCTACTGTCTATACGTACAGCCTTCTCATCCACTGCAGAGGAGATGCATTCGCGGTCCCGCCCCACCCGTCCTGCACCCAGCCCCTGGGAACCACCCACCCTTCTTTTCCTGTGGATTTGCCTGTTCTAGACAATGCATATAAAGGAAATCACACAACACAGGGCTTCGTGCGTCTGGCTTCTTGGCATGATGCTGTCAGGGTGCGTCCATGTCATGGTACTTTACTCTTATACCTAATAGCCCATCGTGTGGCTGTACCACATTTTGTTTGCCACTCGTCTCTCGGTGGCCACTTGGGACGTTCCCGCTTTTTGGCTGTGATGAGTAAGAGTGCTGTGAACACTCAGGTTCAAGTTTTACGTGAACATGGTTTTGATTCTCTTGGGCGCACACCTAGGAGTGAAACTGCTGGGTTGTCCAGTAACTCTCTGTTTAGCTTTTCCAGGAATCGCTAAACTGCTTTTCAAAGCGCTTTCCGAAAGTGGCTGCCCCGTTTTACACTCCCACTGGTACTGCTGAAGTGCTTCACTTTCCTCACGTCCTCACCAACCCTTGTTATTTTTCTTTCCTTTTTTAAAAATTATAGCCATCTTCGTGGGTGTGAAGTGGTATCTCATTTTGGTTATGATTTGAATTTCTCCAGTGATTAATGATGTTGAGCACCTCATCATCTTCTTACTGACCGTTTGTATAGCTTTGGAGAAATGCGTATTCAAGTTCTTCAACCATTTTTAAATTGGGTTGTCTTTTTTGCTGTTAAGTTGTAAGAGTTCTTTATATATTCTAGACAGTAGACTCTTTCCAGATATGTGATTTGCAAGTACTTTCTCCCATTCTGTGGGTTGCCTTTTCACTTTCTTGATAGTGTTCTTTTATGCATTTTCTTTATTCTAAATGTTTTATAGTTTTCAAATTTAGGACTTTAAGCCATCTTGAGTTATTTTCTTGTTTATGGCATGAGGTAAGGGCCCAAGTTTATTCTTTATCCAATTCTTCCAGCATCATTTATTGATGAGACTATTTCCCGCCATCGAACCGTCTTGGCGCTCTTGTCAAAACCCAATTGATCAGAGATGTACGGGTTGGTTTCTGGACTCTCATTTCTAGTTCATTGATCTCCACGTCTAAGAGTATGTGCTTTCTGATTCCATTTAGGCAGAATTGAAAGCCAGGCAAAACTAATTTATGATATTAGAAGAGAGGATACTGGTTACTTCTGGGCTCAGGGCGGGGGGAGGTGAAGTGGGGAGGGGAGGGCCACGAGAGAACGTTATGGGAGCCTGGAACGCTGTCCGTCTTGATCTGGGCGGTGGGTATCAGGTGGAAACACATATGAAAGATGACTGAGCTGAACGATTAAGATTCGTGCAATTAATACCCTTTACTATATTTATGTTCTGTGTTCCAACAGAAAGGAAGGGAGAAAGAAAAAGACGAGGAGAAAGAAAGAAAGGAAAGAAAAGAAAAGAAAGAAAGAAGAAAGAAGAAAGAAAAAGAAAGGAGGAAGGGAGGAAGGAAAGAGAAAAGATGGCATGTTCAGAATGTAAAGTGAAGAATTGGGTGTGGAGGGGACTTGGCTTTGGTGGCTGACGGCAGGATGCCCTGGGGCAGAGAACTCAGGAGGAGTGGCTCTGGGGAAAGGTCCGAGTTCTGTCTGGGGCTTGTCCAGGAGGCAGGTGGATGCTAGGGAAGCAGTGGCTGGTGGGAGAGAGAGCCAGGGCCTGTGTGAACCAGTGCAGGGAGAGCCGGCACTGGGACGAGGGCCCACGAACCAGCCCCAAGCACTTGGAGCAGGGGGAGAACTGGGCCGAGATGGCAGCAAGCTGGCTGACAAGCGGGAACTGTGGGCTGGAAGATTTCATGAGGTCAAATCAAGCGGAGAAACGCCAACAACCTGGGATCCGATGTTCCAGGCGCCAGGCTGAGGTCCGCGTGTGCTCTTGTTCATTGTGTCCCTGTGAGTTCAGGGGAGGAAGCCGAGGGCAGAGCTGGGTGTGGAGCCCAGGAAGCCTGGCTCTGACCGAGCCTGCATCCGTAAGCGCTCCCTGACACCGCCGCCCAAAGCGGGGAGATGTGGGGGCAGGGGCTGAATTTACAAAAAGGAGGTCCGTTCCCTTGTCCCTCGTCTCCTAAGCTCCTTGTTCCCTCTAGGGGAGGTGGGAAAAGAGGTGTCCTCATCCGCCTGGGGCTGCCCGGCTCAGGACACAAGAGACGAGTCCTATGAGCAGGGGTGGGTGGGGCGGAGGATGAGGGAGAACATTTGGAAGGAGGCCTCCCTCTGTCGAGGCCTCCCTCCCTCTGCTCTCTAAGAGTTCGGCTTTCCTGGAAGTCAAGGCCTCAGCTGCCCAGGAACTCATCAGACCTGTTTGTGTCCCAGAGAACCAGGCCAGGGCCAAGCTGGAGGGAGCGGGTGCCACAGGCACCGGCTCGCCTGCCTGGCAGCTCCCAGCAGCCCTGCCCCACGGCACCTAGGTCTGCTTGCCCCGCAGAGGCCCGGCTCCGTGAGGACACGGGGACTGCCAGTGGGGAAGGGCAGAGGGGAAGGCCTCTGTGCAGCTCAGGAGAGAAGACTGGGGGCCATCCTTTTACTCCTTCATTCCTCCATCCTTCAGACATCCATCCACTTATACTGCCTCTGTTTCAGGGCCCACCTCTGTCCTCAAGGGGCATCGGGTAGGGGAGCTACTGTGACCTGGCTTCAGTGGCCCAGGCGGGAGGGGCACGGTGGACCAGTTGTGAGGCCACTGGTGGCTCCAAGGCTTCTCTGGGCATCTCTGCAGCACTGCTTGCTCATGGGGCCTCTCCTCCTCGCTGTGGGTCACTGGCGGCCTCGGCTGCCCCCGACCTGGGCCTCCCATCACTGCCTTCAGTCTCTATGACTCTCTATCCTGTTCTTGAGGGATTCCTGGACTGGCCTCATAAGATCCCCAGATGCAGTCCCCTCGACCCTCCTCTGGTGCAGGCATCTAGGGAAGTCTACAGAGCTGCCCCTTCCAGGGGGCAGGGCCGAGGCTCCTGAAGTCAGAGAAAGACTGGGAGGGGCACACACGCTGGCAGACACCTCGCCTCTCCTGAGTCCTGTCTGGAATCACCTTTGTAAAGGTGGCCTCCCTAACGTCCCTTGCACTGCCATCCTCTTGGCTCTGGGCTCCAGCTGCAGCTTCATTCTGTTCCTTGGGTGCTCTACATTTCCTGCTGCCACAGGGCCTTTGCACACACTGTTCCTTCTGCCTGGAACACTATCCCAGCTGGCACGGCCCCTTTCTTTGCCAGTTACTCTCTACTTAGCTTTCTGCTCTCAACTCTGCATCATGTCACTAGGCGCTGATGCCTGGAGTAGATCAAATCCCCTTCTGTGCACTTTCAGGGCACCACGTACTTTTAGCTGGGGAGATACAGCGGCGATTCTTTTCCCCACAAGGCTGTAAGCCTGGGATCAGGTTGGATTTTGTCCATTGGTGTATCCCCAGCACCCTGCACAGGGCCTGGCACCTAGTAGACCCTTGAGAGACATTTAACCAGTGCCAGGAAGCCCAGAGAGCTAACTCTGAATTGCAGAGGCCTCTGGAGTCTGCTTCCACGACCAGCCGCTTCATGCTCTGGGCCTCCAAGAAGACACTATGGACCAGAGGGTGAGGCCAGGGTCTTCACCTGGTCCAGCGCCATCCCTCAGGCTCCATGGGCCGGGCCTGTCCATCTGGGCCTTAGTTTCCCCACGAGCAGAAGAGAGCCTGTGGCTCAGGTTCGCAGGGACCCCGTTCCTGGGCCTGCCTGGCAGTACTGCACCGAAGGTGGCCTGTCTCATGAGCTGGCCAGACTGGCGTTCTTGGTGGCCCCAACCGGGTCCTGGCAGGTGAGAAGCCAGCACCTCCAGGCGTGGCCGTGGCAGACCTAGGTGTCCCCAGGGATCTGGCCCTGCCCTGGCCTCACTGGCTCCCCCAGACAGCTGGGTCTCATTGAGGATAATTAGCCCAGTGAGCCGCCTCGGTCTTGGCATTTCATTCTCCACTGTGATCCGTCAGCCGGGGCCTTCGGACGTGGCCCCGTATAAATCACGAGGGGGTAGCTGTTAAGAGAAACAGCAAATTCCTTCCACCCATGTGGCTGGCTAAATTGACTCTGAGAGCAGATTCCCTCCTGGCACTCACTCAAGAATGGCCAAGTCCTTTGAAGGTCTTTCCAGGACAGACCCCAGGGGCTTGGAGCCAGCTGGGCGGAGCGGGAATCGCCTGGGGAGCCTCTGCTGACTGAGGGAGGGCAGGGCGACCCGGGACCGTGGCTGCTGCAGAGACCCTGCCTGAAGTGGTTTCACCATCGCTGTGTCTCTGTGCGGCCGTGGGGTGGGGGGGGCTCTGCACCTTTTCTTTTTCACAGCCAGGAAATGGCTGACAGCGGCGGTGGGGCAGGGGGCAGGGGGGCTGTCGATGGGGTCCTCAGCCAGGGACACTAAACCTCGGAGCAATGAAACTTCCCAGTGGAATTTCAGGCCTCAGGGGCGGTGAACAAATGAGGTGTGGTTCTGAGGGGACCCCTGTAGCCACAGTCTGTTTAGTGGGAAGTTCTACTCCATTCCTGCCACAAGCTTAACCCTGGGGTGGGCCGAGATTTCAGTCTGGCTGAGGGTTAGTCTGGGCCTCTGGGGACCCCCAAGTGTCTGTCTGTGTCTGTCTGTCTCTTCCTGCTTAGGTCTCACACATAAAGCCCTCAAGTCTCATGTGCCAAAGGAAGAAAAATTCTGCAAGGGAGACCCTGAGAGGTGGTGGGGACCCGTGCAGGCTCTGGAGCCAGAGGCCTGGGTTTGCACCTGCCTCCGGCACGTCTGGGCCGGAGACCCTGGGAAAGTCACTAACCTTGCTGTGACTCAATTGTCCTACTTGGAAAGTGATGACAATGATAGAGTAACCTCACAGGTTGGTCCATTCCTTCATGAAAGCCAGGGTTAGGGATCCAAAGGTGGACAGACAGATGTTATCCATCATGTGGACCTCCACTGAGCCTACGTCCAAGGGAAAGGCAGACGCTGTGACCAGTGACAACATCATGATGCAAGAAGGACTCAAGAGGGTAGAGAGGTGGACAGCGGGCCAGGTGCAGGTGGGGAGGGAGTAGGCTACCTGTGTAGGTCATAGTAAGGTTTTATCCCAGGAGTAGGGACGCATCTATTTCATTGAGAGTAACATGATCACAAATGCAACTTAATAACCCAGAGTGACAAATGCAAAGTCTGGAAAGGCCTGTTGAGCTGAGGAAGTACAGAGGAGATGCCCAATCCAGCCTGGAAGGCTTCCTGGAGGAGGTAATAACCTTAAGAATGGCTAGGAGAAATGCAGACAAAGAGGGGATGATGACAGGCCTTCAGGTGAAAGATGGAGAAAGGAAGTTTTCTTCCCGAAAAGTCCATCCCTGATCACATCAAGCAGAGAGGCTTGGTTTGGTGCTGGCGAGTCTCTGGCCAGACCTGTGCCCCTCTGAACACGCAGGAGTGGCCCACAGGCCGAGAGTCGCCCTCCCGCCCCAGCAGTGGCTGGAATCGGGAGGCACGACTTTGCTTTACTCGATATATTTTCAGGCTCACCCTCTGTTTATGGTACATAAGACCAGCTCTTCATTTTTGGTGGTGAGGTTTCTAGAAAAACTTTCTTTAAAATAAATGTGTGTCCATGAGTTGATTTAAGGAAGATGATTAATGTAAACAATATTTAGGGGCAAAAATCATGAATGGGGACGGGAATCACTCAGATTTGGGAAGAACTGAATCTAAGGAGGCTGGGAGACACTATTCTGAAAGCCAATGTGCCCGAACTGTCTGGGTACGGGTTGCAGAACCCCATGCTGAAAGTGTTAGCTTTCAGCCTTAAGTCCAAATCTCCTTGAACAAAGAGGCTCCAACCTGAACCCTAAACCAGTAGGGTGGGGCCAAGGGAATGTGGCTGCTTATTGACTGACAGACAGACAGACAGATAGACAGACAGACAGACAGGCTCCCTGCCTCATGAGTTTTTGGTGCTGGGCACACACATAAGCTTGGAGTTGACCATCTTGAAGCTAAACCCCGCGGGTGATTGAGGAGCCAGCTCGGCCCCATGGATGTGGCACCTGGCACTCTCCTAAAGCCTGCTCAGGATGGCACCCTCCATGCCCACTCCCCTTGTCCCTCTTCCTCAGCCCCTCCCAGCGGGCGTGCCCCAGGGTTCTCGGCTTGCCTGATGCCTATGTTGTGAGGGTGGAGCAGATAAAACTTCAAAGCTCCCTTCTTGGTTCAGCTGGGGCCACCCAGCCAAATTTGCTTGGCTCAGGCAGAAGCCATCAATGCGGTGACCCTAGCCTCTGCTTGGGGTCAGCAGGCCTCACTGACCAGAAGCTGAGGTCATTTAGTGGGGTGACTCACGGAGAGGCTTCGGCCAGGGCCACAGAGGGATGGTCCTGCTCACCCCAGGAGGACTGGACCCATCTGCACCCGGACTTCTGGGGGACAAAATCAGACAGGTGCAAGCCCAACGGGGAGAGGCCAGAATGGTGGGGGGTGGGGTGGGGGCGGTGCTTGGGCCTGTACAAGCAGAGTGGGGGGTGTACCCTATCCTGAAGCAGAAGGTTTGACTGGCTCCTCAGGTGTCCCAGATGGCAGAGCCAGGCAGGTGTCTGGGAGTGACAGGCACCCAGCCTTTGGACTGCTCTGGGGAAGAACATTCAGCCAGCCTGAGCCATTGTGCGGGAAGGCACCTCAATAGGGAGTGAACTGCCCAGGACTGGAGGCGTGGGAGCTGGAGCTGACAGCCACGTGGCAGAGATGGGACAGGCTAGCTTTTAGAGACACAGTCACTCAGGGCAGAGCGATAGGGGCACATAAAGCACCCAGCCCACTGCCTGGCATGCAGTGGGTGTCCCTCTCCCACCCCACAGCTTCAGTGTCAGGGCCCACAGCAGGCTGGCCCCGGGGGCCCCTGGGGTATTTGAGATGCACAGTGCTCTGTGAACAGGTGAGGGAGCCTTGGCTCAGAGGGAGAGATCCCTTCCCAGCCACTTCCCTGTCCCACTCCCTGTCCCGCACCGCGCACCCCCCACCCCGCCACCCCTTTGCATTCAACCTGTGCACCTGAACATGCTCAGGACCACATTCCTGTCCAAGGCCAAGGCTGGTCATTGGGGTCATGGACACTAGGGCATGTGTGTCAAAGGGATGGGGTAGGGTGGGGAACACATTAACATGAAGCCTCTTGGGTGATGCTGGGGCTGTAAAGTAGGATTTCAGGTCTGTTGAGGGACTTAGGGCTCCTTAGCAGGCAGGGAGAGGGCTTCCAGGACAGGGGCGATGTCTTGCTGAGCAGGTCCTCATCTCTATGGGCCCCAGGCATCTCCGTGCCATGAGGACACTGGACCGGGGGTGGGGGTGGGGCTGAGGACCTAGGCGTGGGCCTGGTGAAGGGGCTGGAGGGACAGGCCAGCCTGGAGCCGCCCTAATCTGGGGCTTAGCTCTGACTTCAAAGCTGGCGGCTTGGTTGGAATGTCCAGCCATGGTGGGGGTGGAAGGGGGACGCCTGGTTCCTATCAAGCTCCAGAGAGTAACTGCGGCCCCTTGGGGGCTGTGGAGATGAGGTGGGTGGCATGAGGGCATGGTTGGAGATCTCAGTGGGGGCAGATGGTGTGGGGGAGCCCCGGCTGCTTGCAGCTGTGTGACTTTGGGTTCGTGGCTTAACTTCTCTGGGTCCTTGCATTCCTCATCAGAAAAACAGGGTGAGCGGTATGTCCTTTCCAAGGCAGCACCTGGTGTAGGGCCTGGCCCAGGGTTGGGAGATCCCAGTCTGTGCACGTGTCTGAGCACAAGTTTCTGTTGCAAGGGCCACCCTTGTGGCCCCACAGCGCCACCTACTGACAGCTGAGCAGCTGTGCCTGGCTCTGGCTTCCCCAAAGCCACCTGGGCTGGGCGTTTTCTGAGCAGCTGTGGGCAAAGGTTAAAAGCACAATTTTAGGGCAGACAAGTCTGAATGTGAGTACAAACTGCCTCAATTTTTGGCTTAATGACAAAGTAAGCTCTTTAAACTCTTGTAAAAGGTAACAGCAGACAGGGAGTACCCACTGTGTTTTATATACATTCACACATGTTTCCCAACAACCACAGGATGCCTATTGCTATCACAGATGAAGAAACTGAGGCCAGAGAGGGTAAGACATTGGCCCTAGGCTGCACAGCCAGTAAGTAGCAGAACTTGGATTTGAACTCAAGCAGCGTGCCTCCTCAGCCCATACCTGTTACCATAGGTTAAACCACAGCTGGTATAGCTAGCTGCCTGTCAGGACTGCAGGTAAGAGTTACTCCTGGTAATTTGGCTGAAACTCTCGGCTCAAGGTGGTATATTATGGTGACTCCAGCACAGGATTTGCATTTGTTCCAGGTTCAAGCCCTGGCTCCCGTGGGATCTGGGCAAGCCATGCAATGCCTGGTGCCTCAGTATCCTCATCAGTGGCTTGGTGCAAGGGTCAGAGATGAGCTGCAGAAGGGACGCACAGCACCTGGCAACAGGGGGCTCTTTGTTGTTCTCATGCATCAGCGCTGTCCTTGCTCTGAGCAGGCGGGCCCCGGCTGGTCCCTGTGCACCGGGTGGTCCCTGAAGCAGTCCTCACACTGCCGTAGTCCTGTGTCCCTCGGGTGCCAGAAGGCTGGCAATTGGGGGTGGGGGCTGAGTGCTCAGAGGAAAGGGGATTTTTTCCTGGTTCCGATGTCCAGGGGAGAGAGAGGAGGCTGCCTGAACCCCAGGGCCTCAAGCGGAGGGAGAAGCAGTCTTGGAGCGGCTGCCTTTTGGAGCCCGATTCACAGCTCCCTCCAAATTCGTTGGGAGAAGAGGCCCCTCTCTTTGTGCCCCTCTCGGACCCTCTGTGTAGCCTAACCCAAGCACCTACTGGGGAACCTGGGGGGTGAAGGGGCCTCCCAGGACGATGATGGGGGTGGGAGGAAATGCCTGCCACCCTCCGTCTCGTGTGATCACCAGAGACCCCTTGTTTCCTGGTCCGCAAACAGGATTACCTTACACCTCCAGCCACTTCCAGCTCTAAAACTCCCCCAACCTTATCCTTCCTCCCTCAGCATGTCCATCAGGTGTTGGATCAACCAAAGACATGGGTTCTAGGCCTCCACACACCTCTGCTGGGGCGAGCCTATCTGTGACATGTGACCCCTGTCCCACAGTGGGAGACAAAATCTTCCCAGTGGCCACAGTGGAGGATGGCAGGGCCGAGAAGGGGGCCACAAGGTTCAGGATCCGGAGACAGCCATTCTGATCCAGCCCACCATCTTTCAGCGTGATGCCCCTCCTAGGAGTGCCCACTGCAGCTCTGTAATTACTGGTTCTTCTTCCTGCCTCGCCCCCAAGCTTCGTCAATGTTTGCCGGCCGGCTGACAGGGGTCTGCTGTAAGAGCTGGAGGCCTGAGCCAGCTTGAGCACATCCAAATAAAATGGAAAGGAACGTAGGCACCCCAGGAACCCACTGTCTAGAAACCCACTGGGAGACTTTCGAACGGGACCACAGAGCCAGCTGGGCCCAGAGCGGCCGTGGTTAAAGGCTGAGCACACTCACCCGACCACCTTGCAGGGAGGCACTCCTGGGCAGACGCTGTCCCTCCGCAAACCTACCAGTAAGGGGGCAGCTCCTGGTCACTGAGTGCTGGGGGCCCACGCCACCTGGTACGTAGCCCTTGACAGTCTCCATAGCTCTTAGACCTCCACTTTCAGGTTCAGGCCTGTCACTTTCTGGGGCGTGGGCCAGGCAGGCAGGAGAGCCCATTTTATAGGTGAGGAGGCTGAGGCCCAGAGAGGAAAAGCAGCTTGCCTTTGGACACACAGCCAGGAAGTGGCAAAGTAAACCCTGGAAGCCAAGGCTGAGAGCTCTGACTCCAGGCCCTGGCTCTCGTCTGCTCCCTGGGGGCTGGGCCCAGAGGATGTGGGTCCCCACAGAGCGCTCTAGGTTGGGGCTGCTGCAGCTTGGGCGTGGTTGTGGCCCGGGCTCCTGAGGTAGACACTGCGACAGGGTGAAGGCCTAAGAGGAAGGACTGTTTTAGATGAATTGGGGATGAAGAGGCAGGTGGTGGGGCGTGCCTGGTGCTGGAGAGGGAACCGGCACTCTTTGAGCCCCTGCCTGCCGGGCCCTGTGCCTTGGGCTTCGTGAGGATGATGTCTCTGAACCCTCCTGGAAGCTCTGTGAGAGTGGTAATACTAGATCTGGACAAAGAGCTCATATTCTAACTTTTTAAAAGAAGTCCTACATACCAATAATGGAAGAATAACAATACAAAAAAAAATGGGAAGTGACAAAAAAGGAAATCCAAATGGCCAATAAAGACCTGAAAAGATGCTCAGCCTCATTCCTCATAAGGAAAATGCAAATGAAAATCTTGGGAAGGGGCATACCACCAGAATCGCTAAAATGAAGAAGGTGGGTGCCAAGATCCTCATTCTACAGACATGGAAACTGAGGTGCAGAGAAACTCAGACATTGTCCCATAGCCAATGATGCCCAGGGCTATATGCCCTCAGAGTGTGCCATCATTTTGCTCCAAAGTTGTGAGCAGGCTGGCTTCCGCCGACCAGAGACTTCCTGAGTGCTTCAGTCACTTTGCAACCCCCGGTGGACACCTCCTTTGGCCAGTCCTCTGCTGGACACTGGAAAGCAGGGCTGGCTCACCCTCAACCTCCATTTCTGAACAGCCGTGTCCAGGAGCAATGGATGCACCCATAAACAGCCCGGGACATGGGCTCCACAGTACCCTGTGGGGTCTGGAGAAGGGAGAAGCCCTTGCTGCCAGGGACGGAGGGAGAAGGCCGGGCGCTGAGGAGCTGAGCTTGCCAGAGCAGGAGGAGTTTTGGGAGGCCACCGCCCGCCAAGCTCTGTGGGTGGTCAGGAGGCAGGCCCCTGAGGGTCGGGAGGCAGGGCCTTGGGCCTCCAGCCAGATCTAGATGGCTGTGCTGAGGGCACTGGAAGCTGCCTTCCAGGGCTGGGCACTGTGGGCCCAGGCATGGCCGTCCCTGTGGGGAATGGATGGAAAGGCCAGGCTGTCATCCCCAGAGTGACGACAGAAGCCACTACTGGACACAAGGTAGGGCACAGTGAGAGGCGTATGTGCCCCGTCCTGGACTCTGGCCCTGTGAATACTTGGGGAAGCCAGAGGTTGCTGCCCTGTTTTCATGCTGGAGCCAGGAAGGCATGCCAGGAAGGCAGAGGGCAGCGCTCTTTGGCCATCTAAGTTCCGTTTCATCTGCCTCAGCTTTGGCTCCCAGGCCGCGCCCTATGAGCTCGCAGAAAAGTAGGGCCTCCTACGAGCTGCAGACCAATGGTTCTGGCAGGTTGCATCCAAGATGGAACCAGCTGGTCCCCCGGGCTGGTCACTTCCCCACAGGGAGCTCGTGGTCATTGAGGGACAGAGCCCAGACCCAGAGGCCCTTTCACTCCAGTCCCCAGCTGGGCCCAGTGTGCCGGGGCCACTAGTCTGGGGTGGTGTGTGTCTGCCTGATGTCACCAGTCAGCTTTGCCAAACTCGAATGACCAGAGCAAATGTGCTGCTGTGTCCTGAAGGGCAGGGAGCCGGGGGCTGAGCTGACCTTGCCTCATCAGGTACGCAGGGCACTTGGTGGGTCTGGGCCCCAGTCGGGCCTGGGCTTGCTGTCGTGGGTGAACACCCTGCTATCTGCCTGCGTACTCTGTCAGGTCCCAACCACCTGGATTTAAATGTTTGTCCATGGAGTGGGGTGTTGGCCAGGCCTGAGAGGCCTGGGGCCTGTGATTTGTGTCCCCCACACTGGGTCATCAAAGGCTTTACGAGGCCCTCTGGCAGACCCACTGGGTTTCCAAGGGGTGAGATCATGCACCTGAAAGCAGGGCCCTCCCAGCCCTGTGCCCTGAATGGGCCGCTTGTTCTCCAGGCCTGGTTGTCAGTGCCCAGCTTAGCGGGAGGGTGGGTGCCTGTTGGCTGCTCCTGCCAAGCAAGGGGCCCTCCTAGAGGCCAGGCAAGGGCGGCAAAAATCCAAGCAGCTCAGACTTGACCCTGATCATGACCACCAGTCAGGGGACCCTCATTTCTCTGCACTCCAGGACCTAGCAGGTGTGCCGTGGGGAGGGGGTACCACATCACAGAGGCCTGCACTATCTGGCCCACTCAGCATCCTTGCAGTTTCTGATACCCAAACACTCAGTAAGGGCTTCAGGGCTCCTTCTTTCAGTAGCTGGGCTCTGACGCCTCCCCTGGGGCCCAGCTACTGTCCTCGAGTTGCTTCCGGCCCAGGGAGCTGAAGGACAAGCTAGTGAGTCTGAACAATGTGGCACGGCAATTGGGATCTTAGAGGTACTGGCCCAGAGGAGGGAGTGAATGCTGGCCTGTGGGTGGGAGGGGGCTTTAAGCTCTGCCTAGACTTCTAAGCAGGAAAAGGAGGCTGTGAGGAGTGAGAACGCAGTATGCGCAGAAATCGGTGCTGGATGGGGGCTGGCCAATTCATAGGCCCATGGGGCCCTGGTGGAGACAGAGAGGCAGGCAGGGGACAAGGAGGGAGGCAGCTGTTGTGACCCTCCAGCAAGAGGCGTGAGGCCTGGAGCACTGGCCAGGGCGGGGCAGTGGGGATCGTGGGGCGCAGGGGACAGAAGGAGGCAGGCAGTAGGGACACCACGTGGGCCTGAGGGAGCGTTCCTACACAGCTGGGCCGCTTCCCGGTCCTGGTTCTCCTTCGAAGCCCTCGTTCCCTCCCCGTCGTCAGAAAGTGGCGTTCTGACCTCTCCCCTAACGCTTTCATGACATTCCTCCCGTAATTTGTTAAATGTCCACACACTGTTTGACCATTTTTACACTTCTTAAAACTTTCAAACTTTTAAATACCAAACAAACAAATAAATAAGTCAGCAAAACGACAGTGTTTTTTTTTTTAACTTAGCAGATTAAGTAAATAAGCGCTCAGAAACACATACAAATCCTTCTAAGCAGTGCTTTAAGTTCAAAATGATACATAGTTAATGCTCTGCGGCAGGGCTTGGCGACTCCCCGTGAAGGGCCAGGCAGTAAATCTTTTAGGCGCTGCGGCCAGGCGGCCGCTGCCACGGCCACACAAGCCCGCCCTGCGCAGAGGCCACCACGGACCGCGCGCGGATGAATGAGCCCGCCTGTGTTCCGGGCGCTCTGTATTTATGGAGACCAGAATTTGAATTTCATATCATTTTCTTGCATCAGTCATCTAGTGATGTCCTTCTGATTTTTTACAGCCATTTAAAAGTGTAAAAATCATTCTTACCTTGCATAGGGCACAAAACCAGACTGCAGCTGTTCTCCGTCATTTCCTGACTCCTGTTCTGAAGGGTAGAGCAGTTAATCTTTTTAAGAACAGTAAATGAGCACATAGAGATGCATGTACATCCAGTAAGTGGGTACACCATTTGCTGCAGTTACCCATTGCTGCCAAAACATAGTAGTTTAAAGCAATAGCCACTTCACTAAACCTTGTGAGCCTGAGCCGACTGTGCTCATCTGGGAGGTTCTTCTGCTTCACGCGATTTTCGCTGAGGCTGCAGCCGTCCTGGGGCTCGACTGCGCTGGAACCCCCAGGTGGCTCATGCAGGCGACGGGCAGCTGGTGTTGGATGTCGGCTGAGTCCTGAGCTGGGCCTTCAACCAGAGTTCTGAATGTGGCTTCTGCACATGTTTTGAAGCACGATGGCTAGATTGAGTGAGAGAGAGAGAGAGAGAGAGGTGGGGTGGGGGGCTGGGGGGGGGAGCGGTATGCAGAGGGAGAAAGCAGAAGTTACCAGTCTTTTTAAAGTTTAAGACTGGGACTGGCACTATGTCCCTTCCACGGCATTCTACAGATGAAGCAGTTACAGGTTAGTTTAGACTAGGGGGAGAGGAAATATGGATAGCTCCCTTGAAGGGAATGACAAATAATCTGTGGCCATCTTGAATCCACGGTACCACTTTTCAAGGTCAGCAGGTAGATGGATGAACTGGTGTGGATTTCAAGGGACTGCTACATGTGCAAGTGTCCACTGACTACACATATAGTGCCAAAGCCAGCCAAGCGGTGGGGATGCGTTTCTAGCCAGTTAGGGGCTAATGCTCATTGAGCACCTACAATGGGTGCATTGAAAGTATGATATTGTTGTATCTCACAATATCCTGTGAAGCAGACACTGTTGTTATTCCAGTTTTACAGATTAGAAACAGAGGCTTAGAGTGGTCTACCCGGGAAACATAAGTTGCCATGTCCACGAGGCACCCCACAATGAAGCCCCCGTGTCAGGGCGTGCTGTGCTCTGCAGCTCAGAGGGATATCAGGGCTGGCCGGGGCAGGGTTGAGGAGAGGGTGGGTGTGGCTGAATGGCTTAAACGGTGAGAATTGACTTGTCCAAGGTCATCTTAGCACCTGAGTCTGGCTGAGAAAAGGACGCAGTGCTCCTGACTCAAGGTCCCGCCCCCAACGCTCTGCATTTTCATTCAAATTTGCAAGGTGGACCAGTCAGCCTCTCTGGGCTTCAGGTCGCTCATTGGCAAATGGAGTCAATAATGGCTTCATCTCAGAGCTATAACGAAGATCAAACAACAACCAAAAAATAATCACTACCACCATCATTGGCGGTGCTAAGACTGGATCTTTGGAGCTGGACAGATGGGAACTACACACTTGGCATTCCAGCCTCTGCAGTTTTCTCAGCTATAAAATGGGCCCAGGTGCTGGGAGATTAATTAAGATACCATGTGTTTTGCATGGAGCCCAGCAGCTCCCGCCTCCCCAAGCTGGTAGAGGACAGCAGCTCTGTCCCATTGCTGGACCTCCAGTCCAGTGACTAACAGATAGTATTGCTCAGCATATACTGAATGTGTAAATGAATGTATGCATCCTCGAACCCCTGCAGCCCCTAGGAGAGAGTACAGAGGAGGACAGCGGGTGCCCAGAGGAAGGGCTGGCAATGGGAAAGTCCCCTGAGGACCCTTGTCTGCCTCGTGGGGGGACTGGGGTCTCTGGGATCGACAGACCCAGGGCCCTCCTCCCTTGATATCTAGAAGTCCCTGGGTGGAGGAAAGAAGAGAGGAAGATTCAGTTGTGTGCTGTAAAATGTGGGGAAAGCCCCAGTTTGTAGCATTTGCCAATTCCCATGGTAGAAATGCTCTCTGATTTCAAGGTATCATGACGTCAGCTGGACGGCAACTTGCGGAGAAATTAACGATCAGTTCTCAGAGCTGGCTGTCCAGGCTCCAGCCCACTGAGTGAGTTTCTACCCCCGTCCTCCCGCTCACAGAGCAGGGCAGAGTGGGGTGGGTGCACGTGAACATCCGTGGCATGCCCAATGAGGGAAGTGGGCTGGGGACCATGGAGAAAGGACCCACAGGTGGCCATCCCCTGAAACTCAGGGGGGTTGGCTGGTCGCTTTATTTATTCATCTCTACTCTCTCCCATAAATAGATTTAAGGCATTTTATAGCAATGAAGACAATGTGATAAGATAGAGTGAATAAAGAAGAGTTTGGGAGATAATGAAATAATTTGGAAGGAATAGAACAAATCCAGGAGTGAGATAAGACCCCAAATTAATGCACACAGTACTTACTTTCTTCTGATATCCTGAGTGCCTCCCCTCCCTTGTGGCCTCGATGATGAACTTGGCTCTCTGTGCCAGACTGACAGCTGAGAGGTGAGAGGTCTGGGGAAACCCAGGCCGGAGAAGAGAAGGCTGAAGGACACCACTGCTTTCTTCAAGTCTCTGCAGGGACATTCTGGGGCAGCAGGAACACACAGGATCCAGAGGGCAGAACTGAGGTCAGCACGGACCTCCCTCTGCAAACCCGTAGTTCACAGGCAGAGCTGTTCACAGAGGCGCCTCGGAAGGCAGCGAACTTCTTGTTAGAGGAAGTGCGTAGGCAGATGCTAAACCGCCAGTGTTCGGAAGCTTTCTACACACTTGACTCAGGGCCCATAGCGAGGCTGTTGACCAGTCAATACAAGGGAGAGGCTAGGAATGTGGCTCTGGGCCAATGTCCAGTTCAGCAGCTTCCTAGTCACAGCGTGAAATTTCTTAACCTCTCTGTGCCTGGGTTTTTCTGCCTCCTCACCTCTACCTTCACCTCTCTGCCCTCCAGTTACCCTCCTAACTGGACTCCTGGCAGAAATATTCCTGGTCTCCTAGGGTTCCCAGAGCAAGCTGAGCTTAAGAGAAGCATTCATGGTGGGGAGAAGCAGCAGTGTTCGGGGACTCGGCCTTCCCCTTCAGCTCCTGCCTATGCTTCTCTGCTGCCACCGATGGCCTCTCCCTGGGAGGGGGGTCCTGGAGGCAGGTCTTGCTTCCGATCCCTCTCTGCCCCCCGGATCTCAACACAGGCCTGGCACATAGAAGGTCTCAGTGAGTGCTTGTTAAATGAATGAACAAGAAAATGGATGGGTGGATGGGTGGATAGATGGATGGATAATTGGATGGGTAGCTGGATGGGTGAGTTGATGAATGGATGATGAGATGAATGATGAGTGTGTAGATAGGTGGAGGGATAAATGGATGGATGGCTGATAACCAGATGGGTAAACGGATGGGTGAGCAGAGAGTAGGTAGAGAAAAGAAGGGAGGGAGGGGAGTGCATGGCCCTTTAATACAATTGCAAAGCATTCTCAACTCATTTATTTTGTTTTATCCCTACACACTGTTTAGTTCTGTTTTGAAGGCAGGGCTAGAACTATTAATCCCATCTACAGAACTGACCACTGAGTAAGAATCTGGTGAAGCAACTTGCTCCGCCGCAAACAGGCAACAGTGACTGAGGCATGTGAAGCAGACCTGAGCCCTGGAGTCAAGGGGCTCCCAGAGGAGCAAGTCCATGCATAGGTAGACGGGACTGGGGCAGACCCCTCGGCTGAGTGCTGGGGACACCAAACGTTCCGGGAGGGAGTCTCTGAGTCAGCATTTCTGAGGAGGTGAGGCCCGGCTGGACACGGAAGGAGACGCAGGGGGCGGCCAGGTGGATAAAGATAAGGCCATTGGTTTCAGGCCAAGGCCGTGTAGGACCTTAGGTCGCAGCAGCTCGGCTCCCCGCTGGGACACGCAGAGTCCTGGGCGGCTGAACTGGGGGATGAACGGTGGAGGGGGCAGGGGCAAGGCCAGGGAAGGAGGTGGGGATGGATCTTTGAACTCTGAGCTCCAGGCTGTGGAGTTGAGAACTCATTTGAGGCCATGGGGAGTAAGAGGGTCTCCCTGCTGAGAGAAGAAGAGTGCCGGCCCTCACCCAGGCTGTCTCCCCGCCACCGCCCGCCCTGGCTCACTCTTGGCACCATGCCACCCCCAGATGTTCTGACCTCAGCCAGGCCTGGGCGGCAGTGCCACTGCCTCGGGCAGTGCAAACGCCAGCCAGGGCAGAGGCCCACCCACGACTGCCCACCCCAGGAGCGTGGCCCTCTCCGCCAAGGGGCTGCCCGCCGCTCTGGAAGACCCCAGGGCCGGGTCGAGGAGGCCCAGCGCCTCCGCAGCTGCGGCGGCGGGCGCGCCCCCGCGCCAGGTGCGCCGCGGCTCGTTAGCCCCGGTGCAGGCCGGCTTGCAGTGTCTTTCTGAGAATCCCCGAAGAAGAAAGAAATCAAAGGCTGGGGATTGAAAAACAAGGACGAGGAGATATAAAACAAGATTTCTATCTAAATAATTTCCTCTAATTGCTAGTAAGAGACATTAATTTTCCTTTTGAAGCTCCCCGCGGCCTGCGGCGCCTCGGGCCGTGCCAACATGGCAGCCCGTCTAGCCGGATTAGCTCACCGCCGCCCGCAGGGCTGGCTCGGCGCCCGCCGCGGGGGCGGCCAGGCGGGCGGGCGCTGCGCAGCCCAGGCTGGGGTGCTCGGGGCAGGAGGTGCGGGGCGGAGGGAGGCCCGAGCTGGTGTGCAGGGGCTGAAGTACGACGGGCCTCAGTGCTTGGTGTCGTGGGCAGGCCTCCTGACCGCCTGGGATGGATGCTGGAGTGTGGGGCCCCCCGGGAGCCTGGGCCTCTCCCTTCCCTGAATGTAGCCCTGCGGGCAGAGCCAGGTGAGGGCAGCAAGGGTGAGGCCAGGGTGACAGAGGCCCAAGGGAGTGGCCTCTGCCCGCTCAAAGCTCGCCACAGCGCCTCTGGAGGAAATGGGCCTCATTATTATCCCCATTTTACAGACGAGGGCATTGAGGGTTGAGGCTGAGGACAGATCCCACTGTAAGAGGGAGGCTGGGCTGAATTGAGCTTCTGCCCCAGGCCTGGGACCTCAGACAGCTGTGGGGGAATGCAGAGAGAATCCAGAGTCTTTAGAAAGGCGTTTAGGACAGCCCTAACCTGCCCCCAGCTCTCTCCAGTCTCCCCTCGGATTGACCCTTGTCAGGTCTGTCCAGCACCTGGGCTAGAAGCATCTTCTGGGTCCCACTAGCCCCACTTTCCCTGACCACACCTACTGCCATCGCCCTCTCTTGCTGGCGCTCCCTCCCACCCAGGAGCTCTCCAGGTCCCCTCCATGGGACCCCTCCATGCCCCACACCCAGTCTGGGGCCCACATCCAAGGGGGTTCCCAGGGGACGCTGGATGGAAGGAAGGTCCCATGCTCTCAGAGGTGTGGGGTGTTTCATTGGTGATGGAACTCACATTGTCTTTTACCCTAAGAGATTTTTCCTTCCCTTTTGATCCCTTGCATTTTATGAAAAATAGAACACATATGTTCCTGATTAATTTTTACAAAATCACGGAAATGTTGACTTTTTAAAAGAGTCATTTTATGTGGTGTCTCCTTTTAGAATCTTTCAGGACTTCCTCTGCTGAGGAAGTTGACTTTGGGAGGCGAGGGGCCAGCTTGCCACCCACCGCCCCATCCACACAACAAGAAGCGGCATTGTCACAGAGACTGGCCCCGTGGGCAGGTGTCCCAGCGCATCCTCACCTCACCTCACCTACGTTCCTCCTCAGCTTCCACAGCCCTCAGGATAGAGCCTGGGCGCCGTAGACTGGCATTCAAGGCCTCCACAGCGCGGCCCTCCCATCCTGGGGGTCCACCATCTCCTCCCTCAGGCACCACAATATCCAGCCTCGCTGGACTTCCACTTGCTGCTCCCACACCAGCTGCTCCTCTCTCTGGCCCTTTGCACGTACTGTTTCCTCCGCTGGGAATGCTCTCTTCCTATTTTTTTCCCCACTGACAAACTTCTACTCATCCTCCAAAACCCAGGCCCAGTGTCTCCTCATCTGCTCAGCATCGGCTGCCTCACCCAGGCAGCCCCCTGTGCTTACCCTAGCATTCCAAGAAGGGAGTCCTCGTTTGACCAGACAGGCCTGGACAGGCTGCCTTTGGCCTGCCTCCCGGGGTCACTGAACTGAGTGTGCAAAGATGAAAGGCTGGTATGACGTGGTAAGAGGTAATAAAAGTGGAAAGACAAACCCTGCCCAAATGAAAGCCATGCGCGGTGTTTATTTTTGGTGTTTTACGGGGTGCTTTTGAGGAAGGGAGATGGAAAAAGAGAGTTCCACAGGGGACAAGCAGCAGACTTCACCCTTGCAGTGGGAGGAAGGAGAGGAAGGACAGCCCCTCTGGTTCAATGCTGACCTCTGGGCATCACCTGGATTCTAAAGGAGCCAGAGTTGCTGCCTCAGCCCAGAGATGGTCAGAGGCAGGATTTTAGATCCCCACAGAGGGTCCCTCTGGTTCACCACCCTTCACCCCCATCCTCGTCCCCACACTGAACCTCTTCTCAAGTGTTTTGTAGCTAACCTTGTAAGGTGAGTAGGACAAATACAAACTCATTTTACAGACAAGCAAGCAGAGGCCCAGGCATAGAGGGTATGGCTGCGTGCTAAATTAGCAGCCAGGCGAGGACTAGAACTTGGAGCATCTGCCTCCCAGTTTGGGCTGGTTCATTCCAGCGTAGCGCCTTCAGGCATTGGAGAGGTGGCCCTGGGTGGTTCCAACCTCCAGCTCTGATGGCAGAAGGCACCAAATCAGTCCGTTTCCACCAAGCCCTGTCTTCCTTCATGGTAAACTTCCCCTCCTCACCATGACCTGCTGCTTCTAAGCTTCCATGCGTTAAAAGTTCCAGCCATAAAACCACGTGGTCCAGCTGTGGGAGGCTGCTCAGTGGGCAGGTGGGCCCAAAGGCATGGAAGACCTTTGTACTCCAGATTCCTCCCCCCTATCCAGCCACAGCCTGGAGGCTGCAAGCAACCTGCGCTCTCCCCAGACACAGGAGCTGGGGAAACCCGAGGGCTTCCTGCTGGAATGGCCCATGTGTTGGTAGGGGCCTTCCTCTCACTTTCTTGAGTAATGAGACCCTGAAACCACAACAGAGACTGGGAGGAGCTAGGGTCAGGGAAAGGCCATGGGTGCTGCTAGGTGCCAGCCCAAGGGAAGGTGGTGGTGGGAATATGAAGCGGACAGAGCTCGACCCTCAGGGAGCATGTATGTATTCGATCACAGAAGACACTGAGGCCTTGGATGAACCCCACTTCCCGACCATCTCTTAGAAACCTGGCTCTGGGACCTTTATAACCAGGCGTCCAAAGAGGCATGACGGTGAGCACTCTGCCCATGAGCAGGGATGACCCTTTGAAAGCCGGCTGGGCGTATACCCCCCATCAACCAGTCCCAATCTGGATGCGTCTCTGACATCGCGAGGCTCTGCTAGAGCCCATTCTTGCCCTCTCTCATGGATTTCACTTAATTAAGCACTCAGCCACCCTGGCAGGGATGTAAATGCTTACCAATTAACCATGCGCTTCTCTATCACCCTGCATTCTTTGTGATTAGCCTGGGCCTTGGGACTCGTTTTGGCCAACCGGATGTAAGTGGAGGTGACCGAGTCACTTCTGGGCCGAAGTGGTTAGGAGCCAATGTGCTCTCTCTGTCTCTCTTTCCCTGCTGCAGCAATCCTAGAGGGACACATTCCAGATAACAAAGGTGTAAGATGGAGGAAGTCCTCCACACCAAACTTAAACCTTTGTGTTGGGTTGAGCAGCTGAGCTTTGAGGCTTTCTTTGATGTTGATTACCAGAGTGTTACGACCCTGAGTAATACAATCCTGGCAAATAGGGAGTCGGGCGTCTAGCCTGCCGATGAGCATACTGAGGCCCAGAAAAGGGACTTGGTGCAATCTGCAGTTAAAGAACCACTTCAGCCCCCTGTGACTGGCTCCAGACCCCGAGAGGTATTCCCTGCCCCTTGCATTGTCAGCATGTCGAAATAGCCACAGGGACACAACAGGGAACAGGCAAGAACAGCTATAACCTGCTTTGAAAAACTTGCATGTTGTTAAAACTTCATCAGGCTCATGCAAACCATGATATGCGGGCACCTGCTGTTCAGAAAAGCACAAAGGAGCCCTAAAATCGGTCAGAAGCCTGGGCTGCCCAGGCCTGTGGCAGGATGCGCGCAAGGCACGAGGGCAGCTTGCGGGGCCAGCTGTCAGACACTCCACCTGCAGCACGATGGATGGCAGGTCGGGGCCATCAAGATGACGGAAAAGAAGGTAGAGATAGGGCCTGATTTACAGGCACCAGGCAAGAAAATGCAGCCAAGATTTATGGGGGCTCCAGTGACTCATTGGAGCCAAGTTTATTATCCATCACATACATCTGAATGTGTATTTATGGCTTTCCAAATGATCCTGTCTCATTGAAAATTATGTCCAAAGAACATCAATAGCAGTACATCAGCACTGAGAAGGGCTGATCCAGAGTGGAGTTCAAGGCCTCTCCTAGTCATCTAGGGACAGCAGTGGCTGGACTCATTTGTGAGTGCACAGGTCCACGAAGCAAACACAGGCCAATAGGCATGCCGAGCTGGGCCCCGCATTGGAGCCGACGTGCAGAGATGAGCCCACCTCACAGGGCCCTGTCTGCACCCCACCGTGCCAGGCACCGAGCCAGGTGCTGGGTCTCATGGGGACACTTCAGAGGCAGCCCAGAGGGCAAGTGAGAACACTAGCTCTGTCACTTAACTGCTGAGTGACCCCAAGCAAGCTACTTAACCTCTCTCTACGGGCCTCAGTTTCCTCCTCGGGAAGGTGGAAGAAACAATGATGGTTATCCCAGAGAGTAATTAGGAGGCCTGCAAGATGCTGCATGTAAAGTGCTTACCCGAGTGCCTAGCATTCAGGAAGTGCCCATAAGTGTTATTTTTCTGTTAGTATCACAACTACTACTCTAAGCATGATAATGTAATGTTTGTCAGAACCTGACCATCCAACCAAACCAAACAAGACGAATTTCCGGCCAAAGGAAGCCCCATTCAGTCGAAGAATGATTACTTACCGGTTTCCACATGCTGGATACCAGAGAGGTGGGCCCAGGCAGTCCGATAACCACCTAAAAGGGAAGTTTGCATTGCAGCTTTATGAATACATGAAAGAAATGATTGTGAATGACTTCACTTGCTCAAGTCTCAGACCCGTACATGACTTACTAAGCTCAGAACTTTGTCACAGTTACTAAGCTCGGAAGCTGGTATTCTGCCATACACACCAGTGTGACTGTCTCTTCCATAGGTGTCCGTAAACAGCAACCACCTTAAACACTGAAGTGCTTCTCCTGCTGCCCTGGCCACCCTCCACCAGGACCCCGGATCAAGGACCCGTGCTTTGTCCCTTGACTGCGGCTTTTGGTCGCAGAGGTTCAGACACAGAGGCGGGCAGCCTTGCAGCTGCACTTCCCCCACTGTTGTGAGCCTTTCCCCCTTTAGCAGAAGTGACTCCCAGGGAATTGAAGGAGCTGGCATCCTCTCATCCACCCCTTTCCTTTTTTGCTTTTTCTTTGGGAGACAGACATTAAAGACTAAGACATTCGAAAACAATCCATATATGGGGAAATTAGAAAGTGACCATGCACCTCCAGGGAAAAGCTCAGTAAAGACCCGAGAAGACCTTATGTTTATATCTTAGACTAATGATCCTTGGCACAGAAACATCCTATAAATAATTGAAAAACATTAAATAATAACAAAAGACATCAAATTCTGAGGGAGGAGAAGAATCTTATTTCCAGAGTTACCACATAATTTGGTATTCAGCTGGATTCAGCCTAGATCCAAGCATTCAATTTACAACAAAAATATTACCAAAAAATTATAGAAATTAATGTATGTCAATTATAATTGGGAAATAAATTAATTTTTAAAATAAAAAGGGCAAGGGAAACAAAAGAAAAAATAAATAAATGGGACTACATCAAACTAAACAGTTTTTGCACAGCAAAGGAAATCATCAACAAAATGAAAAGACAACCCACCCACAGAATGGGAGAACATATTCACCAATGATACATCTGATAAAGGGTTAATATCCAAAATTTATAAAGAACTTTACAACTCAACACCAAAAAAATTCAATTAAAAAATGGGCAAAGGACCTGAATAGACACTTCTCCAAAGAGATCATACAGATGGCCAATAGACATATGAAAAAATGCTCAACTTCACTATCATCAGAGAAATGCAAATTAAAACTACAGTGAGATATTATCTCATATCCATCAGAATGGCCATCATCAATAAATCAACAAACAACAAGTGTTGTCAAGAATGTGGAGAAAAGGGAACCCTGTGCACTGTGGGTGGGAATGCAGACTGGTGCAGCCACTGTGGAAAGCAGTGTGGAGATACCTCAAACAATTGAAAATGAAACTGCCTCATGACCCAGTGATTTCACCTATAGGAATATATCTGAAGAAACCCCAAACACTAATTCAAAAGAGTATAGGCACCCCTGTGTCCATCACAGTGTTATTTACAACAGCTAAGACTTGAAAGCAGCCCAAGTGTCCATCAGTAGATGAGTAGATAAAAAAGCTGTGGTTCAATACTACTCAGCTGTAAAAAAGAAGAAAATCTTACCCTTTGTGACAGCATGGGTGGTCCTGGAGAGCATTATGCCAAGTAAAATAAGTCAGTCGGAGAAAGAAACTTACCATATGATTTTACTTATATATGTAATCTAATAAACAAAATAAACTAATAAGCAAAATAGAAGCAGAGTCTTAGAGACAGAGAACAGACTGCAGCAGGCTGGGTGAAAAAGGCGAAGGGATTAAGCAAAACAAAAACCAAAACACCTCATAGACACAGACAGCAGTGTGGTCATTACCAGAGTGAAAAGGGGGTGGGGGAGGTAGAAGAGGTTAAAAATAATAATAATAACAAAATACATTTTAAAGCATACAAAGAAGAAAAGTATGGCCTATTCAAAGGAAAAAAATATCAACAGAAGCTGTCCCTAAAGAAGACCTGATGGCAGTTATACTAGACAAAGACTTTAAAATAACTGTCAGAAAGATGCTCAAAGAAAGGAAGATGTGGAGAAAGTAAGAAAAACAACATGTGAAGAAAATTTGGAAATATCAATAAAGAGAAAACCTAAAAACAAACCAAAATGGAATTCTAGAGCCAAAAAGTATAACTTAAATTTTAAAAAATTCACTAGAGGGATTCAAAGACAGCTTTAGACAGACAGCAGAAAGAATTAGTGAACTTGAATATAAGTCAATGGAAATTATTGAGGCTGAGGAACAGAAAGAAAAAAGATTGAAGAAAAGTGAACAGAGACTAAGTGTCCTGTGGGACACCATTAAACAGACCCCCACACACATTGCGGTGTCTTAGAAGGAGAGAGAGAAAGAAGAAGAGAGACTATTTGAAGAAATAATGCCTGAAACATTTGTGATGAAAGGCACAAATACAAACACGCAAGAAACTCATTGAATTACAAGTAAAACAAACTCAGAGATGCCCACACCGAGACGTAATCAAACTCTCCAAAGGCAAAGAGAGAAAGCAGCAAGAGAGAAGAAAATCTTTGCCTACAAGGGATCCTCAAGATTATCAGCAGACTTCTCCTCAGAAACTTTGGAGGCCAGAAGCAGGCTGATATATTCAAAACTGTGAACCAAGGACCCCAAGTCTGACAAAACTGTCCTTCAAATGTGAGGGAGAAATGAAGACTTCCCAGACAAACGAAAGCTGATGAAGTTCCTGACCACGAAACCTGCCCTGCAAGAAATGCTCGAGGGAGACCTGGGAGGTAACGTGGGAGGACCCTTGACAGCAACTTGAACTACGTGGAGAAATAAAGATCTCAGAGGAGGTAAATACATGGGAAATTAGCAAAGCTGGGATTCTTGTAACATTGGTTTGTAACTGTACTTTTCTTTTTCTTTTTTTTAAGATTTTATTTTCATTTATTTTTAGAGAGAGGGGAGGGAGGGAGACAGAGAGGGAGAGAAACAGCAATGTATGGTTGCCTCTCACATGGCCCTCACCGGGGACCTGGTCCGCAACCCAGGCATGTGCCCTGACTGGGAATCGAACTGTGACCCTCTGGTTCCCAGCCGGCTCTCAATCCACTGAGCTACACCAGCCAGGGCCCTGGTTTGTAACTGTACTTTTCGTTTGCTTTCTACTTGATTTGAGAGACTAATACATCGAAAATTATTTGTATAAATGCTAGTATTACTGTAAGTTTGATTTGTAACTCCAAATCTTGTTTTCTACATAATTTAGGAGACTAATGCATTTAAAAGAATTACAAGTTTATGTTTTTTTGGCAACAGAGGAATAAAGATATAATTTTCTGGCATCCACACCTGGCAAGGGTGAAAACAGCTGTAAAGGAGCAGACTTTGTGTGTTATTGAAGTCACGCTGGTACAAGTTCAAAATAGAGTGTTACAGCTTTAAGATGTTAAATGTAATCCCCTGATAAACACAAGGAAAACAGATACAGAATAAACACAAAAGGAAATTAGAAATGAATGTAATCATTTTACTACAAAAAATTAATTCAACATAAAGGAAGTAATATGGGAAACGGGACAAATAGGCTGTAAGGCACAGAGAACAGCAATCTTTCCTTATCGGTAGTTGCTTTAAATGTAAATGGATCAAACTCTCCAACCAAACGACAGAGATTGGCAGAAAGCATCAAAACACGTGATCTAACTATTTATGCTCTACAAGAGACTCACTTTATTTTTCTTATTTTTTAAATTTATTTTTATTGTGTTTTTTCCTACAAGAGACTCACTTTAGATCCAAAGGCAGGGATAGGCTGAAAGCGAAAAGATGGAGAGCTCTGGCGAGTGTCTGGGAGAGTAAAAGGTTTGCTTTGATGCGCACCTTTGATATGCAAACCAGCCAGTCCAGAGCTCAGCCACCCACTCCGCCTGGCTTTTACTCTCCAGGAGTCAATATTTCTGTGCCCTAATCGTCCCAGGGCCAGGCATCAGGCAAGTAGGGGCAGTCCCTGCACTGTCCAGCCTGCTAAAATTATTCAAACTACCAGGCCTCAAATCTAATCAGCCTGTTTCCCGGCCTCACCCATTTCTTCCCTTAAAATCCACAATAAAGCCTTTGCTCATGCATTCCCCTTGCTCTCTCTGCCTCCTAATTGACCCAGGGGCTTCTCCATGTGGCCCTACGTGGTGTGCTATGGCTCCTGTTTCTAGGGAACTGTGAGTAAAAGCGCCTTCCTTCATGGCGGTCTCCTCCTGATCTGTTGGCCTCACCATACCCGATGAAAACAAATCCCAAGTACATTTTCTTCGAAGCTCCCAATCCTGCTGGGCATTTTCCTCAAACTGGCACTTTTTCACTGAGCCTTAAGTGGGCAGTTCCAATGATCAAACAGGCTGGCTGCTTCCGGGTGATCATGAGAGTTGGAAGGAACATGGATCCCATTGTCATGTGTCCGTTGTCCCTCCTTTGCTGTAAAAACAGGCGTCTAGGCCCAAGGCTTCCAGGTTGGAAAATCAGCCACTCTACAAGCCTATGTGTGGTGCCAGCAGAGACACGCAGGCAGAGACAGCAAGCACATGTCTGGAGTAGATGGACATTCGTCCTCTCTTGCCCCTGGACATCAGAGCTCCTGGTTCTCAGGCCTTCAGACTCAACTTCAATCAAACCACTGGCTTTCCTGGTTCTCCAGCTTGCAGATAGCAAACTGCGGGACTTCGCGACCTCCAGAGCTGCGTGAGCCAATTTCTGTTATAAATATCTATTGATCTACCTATCATATGGGATATATATATATATATATCTTACTGCTTCTGTTTTCCTAGAGAACCCTGACTAATAGAGCATCCATCGATTATTCTTTCCCTTGAGAACCATTGACTTTTTCCTGGTTCTTTTGTAAATATGTTGAGTAACTTTAGAGTTTATCTTGGAATTTTGCACATTATGTTAGGGAACGCTGGGTCCTATTAAAATCTTCTGATAAATGATTTTTTGTTAAAAGAAGGAAATCATTACCGCCGGGTTCGGCCCCCAAGTTTTAATCCTTCTTTTTGGAGCTGTGATGGCAGTGCGAGTTACGTTTTTAAAGACTGTGCAACCTTATTCTGGCCCACCTCATGTATGCGTTCCCTAGAGGCTGGTTTGGGACTTTGGCCGTGGTCCATACTAGGGGATAATAAAGTATGGCCTACAAGCCCAACCCAGCTTGTGGACTGCTGTTTAAAGGCCTATGAGATAAAGCTGGTAAGGGGGACGGGGTGGGAGACAGAGAGGGAGAGAGAGGAAGGAAGGAAGGGAGGGAGGGATGGAGGGAGGGAGGAGAAGAAAGGAAATCCGTGACAGAGAACATATGTTACCCACAAAGCCTAGAATACTTCCTGTCCGGTCCCTTACAGAGACTTGTCTGGCCTCAGTTGTCAACGCTTTGGCTAGGCTGTTTCAGGTCAGTTTCACGCAGACAGAACACAAGCCTTGGGACTGTTCCCACACATTTAAAGAATCCCTTTTTCTAGCTCCCTCCTCCACAAGACCGACGACGCTCCAACTCCCCAAGGCCCCCTTCCCTGGTGCTCTCACCAGAAAGCCAGGGTTTTAGTCTCTCTGCTGTCCCACACTTCCTACAACTGAGTCCGCCTTAGGGAAAAGTGGCAACAGAAAAAAGAGAAAAATATGGGGATTCCCCACCCTCTTCAGATCAAAGGGCCCCGTGCCCAGGTGATCAGAGAAAAATGTTTTCTCTCAGAGTTTTAGGTGCAGGAGGGGCTGCTGTCACCAGGACCACAGACTCCTGCCTGCGGCTCGTCTCGGGACAACGTCAGTTAAAAGTGAAAGAAACAAACTGGCATTTCCATCCGTGCTCTCCGTCCTCCAAGACCCCCCATTCCTGGTTCTCTGGCCAGGAAGACAGTACCTGTCTTGGAGCTTATTCTGTTTCCATCCCCGTTCAGAGTTCCAGGATCTGGGCTGTGCTAGAGTTTAACTTGGAAGTGTGGAGAAAAGCAATTAATCCAATCGGGGAGTTCACAGCTATTTCGGTTACTCTTTGAGTTTTGATTCCCCTCCCCAACCCACTTCCTGAAACTTACTCTTCAGAGTCCTTAGGTATCCAGGATTTTAGCCTGGCCATGCACATATTCTTCCTTTATGTAGCCTGTTCAAGCGTTTTAGCTGTCATCAGCGGGAGAGCTAAGGTGGACCGTGCTCACGCTGTCTCAGCGGGATCCAGAGGCCCGATGGTGATTGCGTGTGCATAGCACACTGACCCAGCTAAACTCACTTATTCGTGCTAACAAGTTCACACACTTGAAGTCCTTCTACATGCAAAATGACTTCATCTGGGAATAATGACCATTACTGTCTCCTTTCCAATCTTGACATCATTTTCTTGCTTTACTGTAGGGATGGAACACATTTTCTGTGGAGGCCAGAGGGTACACATTTTAGGCTTTTCGGGCCAGACGATTTTTGTTGCAATGCCTCAACTCTTCAGGTGAAATTTGAAAGCAGCCGTAGACGATACGTAAGTGGATGGCATGGCTGTGTTCCAATAAAGTTTCTTTACACAAACAGGTGGGGGCCGCACCTCCAGAACGATGGAGTAAGGGCTTCCAAAAACTGCTCCTTCAGAAAAGCAACGAGAATGCTGGCAAAAAGTGTCAACATCAACTTTCTCATGACCAAAGGCTTGCAATAATCAGGAGTGGTTTTTTTGTTGTTGTTGGTTTTTTTTTTTTTAATCATGGCTGAATGACAGTAAGAACAGCAAGCTTTGTGAAGTTTTAACTTGCCTTAGTCCCACTTCGCCCTCCACCGCTCTGCTGTGCGCTTGAAAAGTAATAGCCTCCCAAGCCTGGTGGCTGTGGAAACCAGCTGCCCAGAAGCCAATAGAAAGGAAAGAACAGGTTTGGCTTTTCCCCCAAAAGCCCCACCCCCAGAGAGTTGTCACCGTGTGACCCGTCTGGCAGCTCCCCGAAAAGCTCCATTTTCGGGGGTCATCTTCATTTGACCTGACCCAGAGCTTGTGCCCGGTGGGCAGCACTGGAATTACTGAGCTCCCCTGGACTGCGCTGACCGACCCACGCTGATTCTGAGGGAGGCGGGGCCTCCCCTCCACGTGACCAATCAGACCTGCAGGCTCAGCGGGGGCGGAGGGGGGGGCAGTATTCCGGGCAGAGCAGCACACGGAGCAGTTTCCCCACCAGGAGGTTCCTGGGCTGGGCTGGCTGTGGTCGTCCTGCCGGTGGACTGTCTTCTCAGGCTGGTTCCCCTGTGGCCCTGCTGGTTCGGAGCCCTCCCACATTCTCCCACTGAGTGTCTTTCCTGCTTCACCCAGAGGAGCAGAGTGGGATTCAATTGCCTGCAGCTAAGAACCCTGATGGATGTACTATTTTCCACTTAACATTATATCACAGACATGGTACCATGCATTAAATATTATTCAAAACATTATTTTAATGGCGGCACAATATTTCATCATATTTATGTGCCAACATTTTTTTTTAGCCATAACCTAGGGTTTGAGTAAATTATAAATTTCTGTTAAATACCAGCAATGAATATTATTGTAGTCACATTTTTAGCTTCAGTTCTCCTTAGGGTGGCTTACAAGTGACAGTACCAAGTTAGTGGTATGGACATTTAAAAGCTCGTGTGGTGCAGAGCCAATTTTTTTCTGGAAATTTTATACTACTTTGTGCCCTCATATTTGTACCCGCATGGGCAAGAATGTTCGATTCCACTCTGCTCAGCAAGATTGAGTAACAGCACTTTAAACAGTCTCTGATAACCTCACAGGGGATCTCCTTGATGTTTTTAACTGGCATTTCTTTGATTACCAGTGAAGCTAAATACTTTAAAATGTTTATTGCATATTTTTATTTCTTCTTTTGTATATTTCCTTTTGACTATTTTTTTCTTTTCCCTCAAGTCAATGTATGGCTTTTATTGCATCTTTAAAATATCGCAGATGAGTCTGAGGACTCATTCAGCAGCTTGCTGTTTCTACCGCTGGACAACTCAGATCTCATGCACCCGCCTGCTGAACTGTGCCTTTTTCAGAAACACAGCTACCAACCCAAAAGTTTCTGATATCCTTGTTTTTAACAGTGTGGCTTGCTGAATCAAAGCAGCTGAATTTGATACAAATTCAGTGTTGCTTGAGATACTGAACAAGCAACGCCTGACCTCATCTGAACCCTGTGGATATATTTTTCAACCAAAAAATTCCAGATTATAACAAGAGAACCACCCCTCTGTATAACAACATTTGATAGGGAAGTGAGAGTCCACAGCCTTGTAACCAAAAAGCCCAGGGTCGCACCCTTGACCCTGTTCTGTACGCGACTGCAGATAGTGGGAACGGTGGCCAGTGCCTTTCTACTGCCCCACCGTTTGTCAGCCAGAGCCTCTTCCTTTTCTTTCCAAGGGGACTGAGTTCTATACTGATGTGATTGAAGCCCCTCCGCATGGTACTGCCGGGACCCTGCAGAGTGATGTCGGCATTTTCTGAGATGTCGATGGTCTGATTGCTGAGAACAGTCTTCATCCTCACAGTAGATGCAGCAAAGAGTGCTTGACCATTCTTCTATTGGAATGCTCATTTTCATTGTTTTATAACTGCTTTTTATATATTAGAGGTATTAACCCTTAGTCACACTTTGCGCCTTGTTTTTAATTCCCCAATAAATTTCACCTAAAGGCTCTTTAAAACATAGAGATTAAAATTCATATGTGTTAAGTTCTCTTATTCCTTCTTATTTTTTTCCACTGCTTTTATGTTTAGAAAATCTTTCCTCATCCCAAGATCAAATATTTGTCTCCAGGTTCCTCTAGATTTTTTATGATTTCCCTTTTTACATTTACTTCTTTAAATCCTCTGAAGGTTATCCTGGAGTATGGTGTGAAGGAAAGAGCTAATTTTATTTCCTTCAAATAGCTAAGCAAATGTCCCGGCATCATTTATTGAATAACCTGTTCTTTCCCCACAGATTTGCAATGCCACCTCAGTAAGCTGAGACTGGTAATCACCATGGTAACGGGGCTGTGTTAAAAGCATTTGTTCTCACAGAGTGGAGGGCTTGTGCCCAGCAGGGCTTAGTCGGGCTCACTGCACATCTTCCCTAATTAAGCTATACCTTTTGGTTTTGTGTTTTTAAAAAATTCTCCCTTTATAGCTATGACGCAGAAAGAAAATTAAGGCCAAGGCCCTTCCATGCTCCATTTGCTGAGTTGGGCCTGCCAGGGCGGCTGGAGCAAGGGAGGCGATGGGCACCAGGGTGAGGAAGCGGGCAGCGATTTGTTCCCGTTCCATCCTGAGAACCTGGAGGGACGTCGTCAAGGTCCTTGAATAGCTGGAGGGATGGGGGGAGGACGGTCCCGCTCGAGAGCGCAGCTCTGATGTAAGACAAAGCACAGACAGCTCTGTTGGCCCAGCAAGGGCCCAGCTTGAGGCCCAAAGCATCCCTTCCCCTTCCGGGATGGCAGCTTCTGCCACCAACAGGCAGCGGAGTCCACACTTCCTTCTCTTCCGAGCTTTTGACCTTAGGTCCATGGAGTCCTCTTTCCTTGTAAGGCGTCCGTGTCCAATCTTGGGGGGCATGGGGAAGACAAGACCCGGACCCGTGCTCATCTGCCGAGAAGGGGGAGACCTTCTTACTTTGGGGAAAGTCCCAGGGGGCCTGAGCACTGGAGGGAGAGACAGTGAAGA
The DNA here is from genome assembly GCA_004026765.1 of Micronycteris hirsuta. NCBI lineage: Eukaryota > Metazoa > Chordata > Mammalia > Chiroptera > Phyllostomidae > Micronycteris > Micronycteris hirsuta. Next base: position 588,813 of record PVJI01000013.1, read on the forward strand.
TGTTTGACCACTCCTTTGAACATCCGTGACTACAAAGCCATCTCCTGCAAGGGGAGACTGAGCAAGAGGTCACAGCAAGCCGTAGGAAGATACAGAAGTCACAAGCAGACAGAAACTCTGAGGTCAGAGACAGAACATCGGTGGCAGTGAGAGGGAGAACGGACTCACCCAGAACTGTGAGTAAACGGCAACCTCCTCCTGCTGCCGAGCCCCCAGGGATGAACCAGCACTGGCCCTCTAGCTTTGGGGCTTGTCCCTACTCCCAGCCTGTCCTGGGGATCCCCTGAGATCCTTGGAGCCTTGCCATAAGCCCCTATTACTTGACACCCTGAGAATAGGTTTCTCTTGCTTCTAATCAGAGCAGCCCATATCCCAGTCAGCATGAGGGACCTGGGAGTGTGCTCTTGGCCTTCCCCTTGGCATGTCTGCAGGCAGCGCTTTCGGCCCAGGGTCTCCAGTCTTAATCAGTCACCCCTCTCTGCTTCTCCCTGAGGGCCCAGGGACCAAGGCCTGCCGCTGCATGGCCCAAGTGTCTTTTCTCTTATGCCCTCCCTCCCTCTGCTCAACCCACGGCAGAGAACAGCCCAAGGCCTGGTCGGTGAAGACCCAGCACGTCTCCTCCCTCCTCACCTCCAACAGGAGCATCCTTTGGGCGCAGGCCCTGCCACCTGATGGCAGCGCTTCCCAGCCCTGTGCTGTGGATGGGCTCCGGGTGGGCTCAGGTGTTGGCCCTTGGAGGCGCTACCTGGGTAATGCTGCTGCAGTCCTGGTCATTTACCCCCAGGGCTGTGCAAACATCCTGCTCCCTGTGAGCTGTCACGTGAGAAAGGTCAGGGGCTCCACCCGAATTGAGCTCAGAACAGCTCGGCTTCAGGAGTGACCAAGCCTTGGGGCTGGCACTCCAGGTCCCCCACTGGTGTCAGCATTGCTGGGGTTCTTGCTGTGCCAGGAATCTTGTAAAGAGGACAGTACTGTGGGCAGAAGGGTAAGAGATTCAGTCCCCCACGTCCTACAGAATCCCTGCAGCTCAAGACTCAGGGTTTGGCTGAGATTTCTGGAACATACCAATCCCACAGACCTGCCGAGGGCCTTACAAGGCATCACAGTGGCTAAGGGTGCAGGCTCCAGCTGGGCCTTAAGGAGTAACGGAGCTCTGGCACATGCCGCAAACGGGTGAGCCTTGAAATCATTATGCTAAGTGAAAGAAGCCAGATGTAAGGCCACATAGCGTATGAATCCATTTGTATGAAATGTCAATCTACAGAGGCAGAAAGCAGATTACCGGTTGCCTAGGGGTAGGGGGAATGGGAGGATTGGGGGTGTTAATAAATGATACAGGGTTTCTTTGGGGGGGGGTGGTGATGAAAATGTTCCAAAATTGCCCTGGCTGGTGTAGCTCAGTGGATTGAGCGTGGGCTGTGAACCCAAGAGTCGCCAGTTCAATTCCCAATCAGGGCACATGCCTGCGTTGTGGGCCAGGTCCCCAGTAGTGGGCATGCGAGAGGCAACCACACATTGATGTTTCTCTCCCTCTTTCTCTCCTTCCTTTCCCCTCTCCCTAAAAATAAATAAATAAATAATCCTTTACAAAATGTTCTAAAATCGATTGTGGTGATAATTGCACAACTCTGAATATTATAAAATTCACTGAATCGAACACTTGGGACGGGTGAGTTGAACAGTACGTGAATTGTAGCTCAATGAAAAAGCTCAGTTACAAGAAAAGGGACGTAGGCTGCAGGAGTAGGTGGCCTGGGGTCCAGTCCTGACCCTACCTACCACCTACCACGCGGGTAACCTCCTTGTGCTCGCCTGAATAATGAAGACAAGTAAAGCACCTGTTTCATCAGGCTGTGCGGAGATTAAATGAGGCAACTCACAGAACGGGCTCAGAACAGTGCCCGATCCGCAGCAGGCAGCCGCCGAGTGAAGCAAACCTTTGCTGGATAAGGTGGAGCATGAAAGCCCCGAGAGGTTAAATGACTTGCCCAAAGTCACTATAATAGGCTGAGGAACGCCTTGCACCCCCAAATGTATGTCCAAGTCCTCATTCTTGGACCCCCTTTGGAAAGACGGTGATTGTAGGTGTAAGTGAAGGATCCTAAGGGGAAAGATCGTCCTGGATCACTTGACTGGGCCTGAGATCCAATGACAATGTCCTTGTAAGAGACACACAGAGGACAAGGCAGGCGTTGGGGAGACGGCCAGGCAAAGCCAGAGGCCGAGGTTGGAGGAATGCAGCTACAAGCCACGGGACGCCTGGAGCCACGAGAAGCTGGACAAGGCAAGACATGGCTCTCCCCAGCGCCTTCTGAGGGAGCTTGGCCCCGACGACACCCTGATTTCGGACTCCAGCCTCCGAGACTGTGAGGAGACATTTCTGGTGGTTGTCCCAGCAGTTCCAGGACACCGTGTAGCCCCTCGGCCCACGGTGCCGGGGCCAGGACTCTGGACTCCAGCGGTCACTTGGGACCCCTTCACTGCATTTATCTGTGAACAAAAAGCTTCAACCCCAGATACCATGAAGGTTCTGGGGGTGGGCTCTGCGACGCCCTTTTGTAGACAAGGACACCGAGGCCCTGTTGTCACCTGCCCGTGTCACACACCCATCAGTGTGGAGGCGGGCAGTCTGGGAAGCTGGAGTCTGGCTGTCTCCTCCAGCCACACCCGCTCATTAGATTTGTCAGCCCCCACCTGAAACAGCATTTAATTTGCCTTTTACAATGCATCAATTCAAGTTCATTAACTGGCAATTGAAAGTTACAGGTGACATTAGAATTTATTAATAACATCGGAAATAAATCTCCCTGGAATTCAAGTAATTGAAAGCCTCATGAAATTCTCTTTTTTTTTTTATAATCCATAAAACAGGTCTGGAAGAGGTGTTCCAGAAATCTCGAGGGTGGTTGGGATTGCCGGTGTGGGTGGTCGGGGTGGGGAGGGGCTTCTGTTCTGACCAAGGCCATCCTTGGGTGCCTGCTGCGCCTGCCCACCACCTGGTCACTGCCTCTTAGAGTCCGGGAGCAGTCCTCTCCTATGGGAACGTCCGGTGACCCACTGCAGTGAGCAGAGCTGGGAGCTGGGGGTGCAGATGCGACCCTGCCCACAAGAGCACAGCCCCGTGGTGGGGACAGAGCTGCAGAGGCGCCTTTTTGATTCTGGGAGGTGAAGGCTGGGATGTCCCGCTGGCACCTGGAATGCCTCTGGCCAGAGTCAGGTGGTTCCTGTCCATGCGGAACGGTACCATGTGGGTCTTCGAGACACACCAAACTCAGGGCGAGAATGTGCCCCCACCGTGCCCTTCCTGATCAGCCTGGAGTGGGCCAACCTCACCCGGGGCATCCTGGGAGGGGAGGTGCTCGGAAGTAGCTCCCAAGACCCTGGGGATTGAGTGTCTGATAAACTTCTAGGCACACCTCAATTCCTTCCTGGTTCCAGGAAGAAAGGAACAAAATTTCTTTCTTTCTTTTTTCTTTTAAGATTTTATTTATTTGTTTTTAGAGAGGGGAAAGGAAGGAAAAAGAGAGAAAAACAGTGATGTGTGGATCCAAGGCCAGGGGAAACATGGAGGCCCCACATGTCTAAATATTTTCAAGTTATGCTTTGAGCTAACCAACTTAAATAAAGCATGCTCTATGCGCCTCTCATGCGCCCCCTATTGGGAACCTGGCCTGAAACCCAGGCATGTGCCCTGACTGGGAATCAAACTGGCGACCCTTTGGTTTGCAGGCTGGCACTTAATCCACTGAGCCAGAAACAAGTCTTCTCAAGTTGTAGCCCCAAGGAGTTACACCAGGAAATGTGCGGTCCTATGGGAATGCCCTAGACTAGGAACTGAGGCTGGGCTTTCCAGGGCTTCTGGCCCGCTTTTGAGTTTATCTGGCCCTTTTTTGGGGACATTCTCCATCCCAAGGCAGCATATCGGCAGCCAGTTTCTGCCTGAGGTCAAGATGTGTTCCCTAGCAGAGGCAAAGCACACCCCTCACCCCAGTCCTTCTATCAGTTTCTCATTGCCCATGTTGATTGATATTAGAAGGACTTTATGACCATTATAGCCCAGGACCCACCGCTTACAACGGATCCTGCTCTGGGCCCTGGGATGGGGGCTTGGATTGGTGCAGGGGCTCTTAGGAGGGGCTGGGATGGTGGGGAGCACATGGGGAGCTGGGGTCAGTCATACAGGGGCGTTTCATATTTTAACAACAGATTCAGCAGCCCTAGTGGCAGCCAATGAACATCAGCCCAGTCTGGGTTCCCACCACACCAGCTGCCACACTGCAGTACTTGCCAGAAGTCACTGACAAGGGGATCCCGAATTTCCACTTTGGCTGCTGGCCAGCAGGGGTGGGGCAGGCGAGGCTCCCCGTGGTGGGTGGGCTGAGGAGCCCTGTTCAGGTCCAGACAGCCCCACGCCTGCCCTGCCCAGGAGACCCTGACCGCCTTCCCTCACCCATAGAGCGGAAAAGCCCAAGTCGGGGCCTTGCTCCCCAGGCTCCAATGGGCACGGGTGTGAGGAGAGAGGCTCTCACCGGCCAACAGCACAGTCACGGGCTAGGGCCTTGGGGAATAAGAACTGCGGCTGCTCTGGACCCTGGAGGAGGGGCCTGGAAGGGAAGGTTCTTTAGTGAAGTGCTGTCAGCCCCTGTCCCATCACATACACACACTTGAGCACATGCACATGCACGCACATGTGTGTGCCCGCCAGTACACATGTATGCTTGCACATGCATGCATGCACTCATACATGCATGTGCTCACACTCCTACATGTACACATGCACCAGGGCCTGGAGTCCATTGGCATTTGAAAGGCAATGCTGGGTTTAATCTGGACACTGGGGCACGGGGAGAAGTGTGTGCAGGAGGCAGTACCTAGTGAGAGGCTGGGAGCACCCTCGGGGGGCGGGGATGGAGAGCAGAGCAGACTCAGGGAGGAGACAGGCTGGAGCAGGGTGGGTGGGACTCTGCTAATCCTCCCCCATTAACCCCCTGGGTGGCCATGTAGGCAGGTGCAGGGGTGGGAACTCAGGGGTGCCCTTTACTCTCCCCCTTCCCTGGGCTGACCCTCCTGAGCCCCCTCCCCAGGAGCTGGGAGGAGAAGGGCGGTTTCAGGCAGCAGAGGTTGGCTGTACTCTGGAGGCCCAGTAACGGCATCCTGGCTGAGTGTGCCGGGGGACTTGCCACAGCATTCCGAGTCACCACTGGGCTCTGTCGGCTGTACACCAAAGTGCGGATCAGGGTTTCCACACATGGGAGCAGAGACATTCAGGTTCACCAGACGGTTCCAACCTGACTCAGTCGGGCTGTGGGGGTCAGCGAAGGTGACATGTGTGAGAATTATGCCCAAAGCCAAGAAATGTGCTTCTGTGACGCCTGTAAGTGCCAATCCACCCTCCCCAAACCACCTCAACCAGTACCCACAGGCCGGACAGCGATGAGGCCAACCAATGGGAATGAGAGCTCTGGGCCTGAGCTGCAGGCCTGGTGCTGCTGTTCGTGCAGCCTGCAGTCTCAGGCGAGCCTGAGCCCCAGGGGACAGGGCCCAGCCTGGGGGCCGGGAACAGGGGAACCTCTGCAGGTTCGTGAGTAAGCGCGGAGTGCTGCCAGGCTTGCATGTCAGAAGATTGTCAGGTCAGATGGAGGGAGAGGCCAGACTGACCGTGAGAACCGGCCGAGGCTGCGTGTCTCCTACGGGTCATTTCCCTCTCCTTCCAGCATTCAGGGTCCTCCAAGACCTGATGCTTGGAAGCTGCTTCAGTCTCCTTCCCGTGAGGATTCCTTCCGCTCCTCACTCTAATCTGCTCTGCCATCACCTGCCACCAGCCTCCGCTCACATGCCCCCCCCCCCC